>CAUYLG010010910.1:0-85166 GCA_963573385.1 Cacajao melanocephalus | reverse complement strand
CCATTGTTAAGCACAATTATTGGCATAAAAGAGGTTTTTAATACCCATTTTTAGACTGCATTCTAGCCTGGGCAATAGAACAAGAATCCTGTTCTCTCTCCCTCTTTCTCTTCCTCTTTCTCTCTCTCTTTCATTCTTTTTCTTTCTTTCTTTCACTCTTTCTTTCTTCTTTTCTCTCTCTTTTTTTTTTTTAAAAATGCATACCTATAGAAGTAGCTGATGGCCGGGCGTGGTGGCTCATGCCTGTAATCCCAGCACTTTGGGAGGCTAAGGCAGGTGGATCGCTGTACAGTTCGAGACCAGCCTGGCTAACATGGTGAAACCCTGTCTCTATTAAAAACACAAAAATTAGCTGGGTATGGTGCCTCATGCCTGTAGTCCCAATACTCAGGAGGCTGAGGCAGGAGGGTCGCTTGAGCCTGGGAGGCAAGTGAGCCAAGATCATGCCACTGCACTCCAGCCTGGGCGACAGGAGTGAAACCCCATCTCAGAAAACAAAACAAAACAAAACAAAAAAGTAGCTGAGGTTTGTGGCCAGTATTTTTTAGGGTAAGATTCAAATTAAAAGTCTGTCTTGATATAATAAAGAAGCGGTAAACTAATAGACAAATACTGTTTAGTGAAAACAAACTGGACCAATAAATAGTCCAGAGAGGACTCTCAGATAAGAATTGTCAAATATTGGAAGAAGGCCACGGAATCTAATTTTCTGGAGAAATTTAAATTAAAGAACATTTAGTCTTACTTAAGTTGGCTAAAGCCCTCTCTACAGGCTGTGACTGAATTAATACCTTCACATAATGTCTTCCAGCCCAGTGATTAGAGTACTTTTCAGAACTGGTTTATTGTGCATGAATGTTCATTGCAGCATTATTCATAATAGCTAAACAGTGGAAAGAACTTAAATGTCCATCAACTAATGAAAAGGTAAATAAAATGTGGTCCGTTTATAAAACAGAATGTTATTTGCCCATAAAAATACATGCTGATATTTATATACATACTACATCATAGATGAACCTTGATAATATTGTGCTAAGTGAGCAAAGCCAGATGCAAGGGACCACATATTGTATGACTTCATTTACTATATGAAATGTCAAGAACAGGCAAATTCAAAGAGACAGATAGTAGATTGTTTCCTGGGGATGGGGAAGGGGCAGAAATGAGGTCTGATGGCTACTGGGCATAGGCATTTTGAGGGAGGTGATGATGAAAATGTTCTAGAATCAGACAGTGGTTGTGGTTGCACAGCCCTGTGAATATGCTAAAAAAAAAAAAACACTGAACTGTGTATTTTTAAAAGGTGAATATATCTCCATAAAGCTGTTATGAATATAAGTTTAGGTTAGTTGTGTAATATCTTCGTCACTTGAAGTACTTGCCCCTTATGGTCTCTATGTGTCTTGATGAATTTGAGGCATATTTGGCTATCATCACGTTCAGATGCTTACGCTTTAACTATGGTACTTCTGAGTCCTTCCTTTTTATGCTGTTTCAGTGAATGCCCCAGCCCTGCACCCTTTGGAAACTAAATCAAGTCTGCCAATGGCGCATGGTAAGTTTCAGTAATAGTCTCAGCGTTTTATGTGCAGTTGCCACCCTAAGTTAGGTAACTTATTAACCAAAACTGCTTCTATGGAGGTAATTATGTAAAACAGGAAACATTTTAGTGATTGCAAAGCAGTTATTAAAACTGCAATCTTCATGTGTAATACTGTTGTAAACTGGACGTACCGACTAAAGTCTTAAAGTATAAAAGGTACATATAGGTGTAAAAGGTGGCCAGACTCACAAGTAGAGATTTTAACTTTGAGTAGTGTCTTGATTATTTATGATTTTTGTGGAAAGTAGCAGGTGTTAGGTAAGAATGAGGGTGACCTGCTACCAGACCAGCCAACCAGCACATGCCACCGGGCATATGTGGTTGTTTTTATAACTTTCAATGTGGCAGCAAGTCACCTTTTCTAAACAAACAGTTTGAATGACTGGTTGGGAAAATCTAGAAAAGACATGTGATGGAAACCAAAGGAAATAGGTAGGAAACACTGTGTGAAATCATTGCCAGGGTTCAGTTCTTAGACCAGATCAAAAGAGATAATTGTTATTAACATGATCCAATAGACGGGCTGAATATTGTAGCCGTAGTTCACTTTTTATACAGTGAAAGTGCTAACAGTTTTTATAGTATGTTCTCTATTATGATGTTGTCCTGTGGTCTGTTGGATATGACAAACAAATTAAGACGAGAGAAGGACCATCTTTTTCCTGTCTCACATACAGTTGCTCTGGAATCCAATGATTATTTCACTCTTCTTTCATTTTTGGTCTTTTAAAAAGGTTACACTTAAATCCATGATCTAACTGGTCCGTTTAGTGGCACTTTTTGTCTTCAGAAATATTGCGGTCTGTATATCATGAACTTTAGTAATAATCTTAATCCTTTTTACTCATAACTGACTCATGAAGTGTTTATTGCACCTTATTTTTTTTTCTGAAGATCATTTCAGGAAGATCAGTTGTCTTGAGTATGTGATCACAATATGTAATGTCAAGATCAGTTGTCTTGAGTATGTGATCACAATATGTAATGTCTAAATTCTCCATATATTGATCTTCTTATTTACAAGTGTTCAGAGTATGCAGTTTTTTTCCTTTAGGCCAGTAATAGATAAAAGCACATTGGACATAAGTAAATTTGCTTTAATAGTTAGCATATAAGAAAAGTATCTCTAGCAGTCATTCTGTATTCATATTATTTTATGTCAGGTCTAAAATCTCTCTGTTGCCTCCTTTTATTTGGGTTGATTTTGTAAAGCATTGCTGGCCACTTCTCTTTTGCACTTCGTGTATTTTAGTTTCTTTGACTTCCCCTCCCCTCCACTTTGCTATTGTCAGCTTTCTGTACGACATTACACATGGTCTCTAGTCTCTTTGTCATATATTTTTGTTGCTAACTAAAGGACACTCCGGCAGGTACATTAAGCTGTTAGGGGTCAATTCAAGGGTCCTGACAAATCGATCATTTCTAAAGCATGTGTTCGTGGGGATCCTACCCTCACTAGCCCAGAGCTGCACGATTCAGTCATGCCCCCTTCCTGGCATCTGCTGGGATTGAAATGCTAGTTTTAAATGCCAGCCAGACTTGGCACAGGGCCTACAGCCCTTGGATGGGGATCAAAGCTGATCTGTGAGCATCTCAGTGGGCAGGAGCTAAGAAGAGACTTGGCCAGGGCTCACTGATGTCCCCCACCCCGTCAGGCCAGCTTCCCCCACCCCGTCAGGCCAGCAAGGGCAGGGCAGGGCAGGTGAGTCATGGATTGCGTCACGTTTATTTGCCCGTTCACTCTCTGTCCTTTGTTCCATCTCAAAGCTTGATGAGGTTCTTTACCATGAAAAAATCTCACGATTCCTTACCATCGTAGGTCGGGTCCCCTGGGAAACAGACTCATGCGGAAGTTTACGGGCGAGAGGTGGGGGTGCCCTCAGATAGCACCTGTGAGAAAAGCAGGTTGGGCAAAGGGGACCTTGAACCCAGACCCAGCTGCAGTGGAGGCCTCAGCTAGTCCTGCTTCAGAGCTGTGGAGCTGGGATGAGTGCTCCGGCTTGTCCTCCACTGAGGCAGGGGAGGGCCATTGCCCCCTGCATTGATTTGTCATCCGATGGGGGCTGCCTGGAGGAGAGGGTAAGCTAAAGCAGCCTGGAAGGGACTCCACTGTGAGCTGCTAGGAGCCAGCATTGCCAGCGCATCTGTCCTGAGAGGATCTAGGTAAAATGGGAACCCTAATGACTCCCCTGCTTTCACGTTTGCTGCACAAGCTGAACAGCACAGGCAGTAGGTTCTGATTCTAAGGCAGTTGATAGGATGAAACACAGGCTCTGGGGAAGATAAATGATCATGCTTGATTCCCATCCCCTAGTATGTGTTTTTTCTGGACAAATCTCAAATTTTTAGTGGTATTTCCACTACTGGAGACCACTTTGCTCTTTGCTCATGGAGTTGTGACTAAACGGTGGCATTAGGATGCCCAGAAAATAAAGTATTCTTTGTTGTTGCTGTTAAACTGACCCATACGCCAATTGCTTAGGTTGCCTGGCCTGATAATGTGGCTCACTTTCAGAGCAGCCAGTGCAGTGAAGATGCAAAATAATCACTTTTCCCAAAGTCTATGAGCACCTGCTAGATTCTACCTACATGTAAAGCCCTCCTTTAATTTGGTCTGTAAAATGTGAGGGGCTTATGTATACATGACTTTAATTGTATATAGCTACAATGAGGACCGCAAAAACTGGAAACTTTATTTTTTTTGAGACCAGGCATTTCTCTGTTGCCCAGGCTGGAGTGTGGTGGTGTGATCATAAATCACTGCAGCCTCAATCTTCTGGGCTCAAGTGATCCTCCCACAAAGTTGAGACTGCAGGGGTGCGCCACCATACCTGGCTAATTTTTTAATTTATTGTATAGACAGTATCTCATTATGTTGCCCTGACTGGTTTTAAACACCTGGGCTCAAATGATCTTCCCGCCTCAGCCTTCCAAAGTGCTAGGACCACAGGCGTGGTTGATTAGACTTTATAATTATTATTACATTTTGCTTTCAGAGCAAGTATGCTACATCTTGAAATACTGAAACTTAACACAAGCAATAGTTTATTGTCCAATACACGACAGGTGGTATGTTCCAGAGTTCTGGTGTATTGTATCTCTTGATGGGAAGAAAGATGGCCTCTCTCTCTGGACACCACTGGCCCAAACAGTGTTGCAGAAGTGGGATGGGGACTCTTGAAAGGAAGTCTCAGTTCAATGGGATTCGGCCCTCTAAAGGAGAATGGGGCTGATCCCTGTCAGGTGACCATGCTTACATGCAGTCACAAGGGGAAATGTCTGGATGTGCCAACAGGATCTCCTAGACATATATCCTGGAAAAGCTCAGGAGAGTCTTAAGTGAATATGTCTTTGACAGGAGTTAACATGCCATCTGTAGTTACACGTTTCTCCGGTGGTGTCCCGCCACTCCTGCCTCCCTTCCTTCACCGACCACTGGGTAATGACAATTGTGAGCCACTCCTGAGTGTAAGGCCAAGGCTGGCATGACAGAGATACAGAAATGAATCAGAAACGAAATCTGTCCCCAAGGAACTTAGAGCTTCTAAAGGAGACCACATGTTTATAACTATGGTACAAGGTGAGAGCCATTGAGAAACGAAATGGGTATCCAAGCAGGGGAGAGATTTTCTCCATTTGGGAGACTCTGGGAGGACTTCCTGGCATAGCTGATATTTGACCATTTGAGCCAAGTAGGAGGTGAGTATGTCGGGATGGCATCCTAGGCAAAGCAAACAGTAAGAAGGAAAAGGCGGCAGGAAAGCACTAGATGTCACTTAGCAGTGCAGAGTAATTACTTGGCCATGCATAGAGAAGAAGAGATGGGAGGGAGTGAGGTTGGTTGAGGCTGTTCATGGCACCTGTCGAGTGCCAGGCTGCAGCTGTCCAAGGGCAGTCTCGGGGCATTGTGTAGCTGCTGAGTGTTCTTGAGGCTGGGTGTGCAGAATTGGATAGCTGGGCTATGGGAGACTTGGCCTAACCAGAGCACGTCCAGAAAATCCGAGCTGGGGAGACTAGTTGTGGGTGTGGGTGATCCTGCATTTGAGTTTCCACCCCAGGAGTCTGGGTTGTAGTGATGAGACTGGAGAAGGAGTGGACAGATCAGCGGTTTGGTGGAGTGAGCAGGTGATTGGGCCCAGGGCCAGGGCCAAGGAAAGTCAGAGCACAGTGAACTCTGATAATGGGTGGACAGTGGTGGCATTTGGAGAAGTAAGGAAGACAAGCTTAGTGAGCACCAGTGGGCTGGAATAATAGCTTCATGGCCGAGTCCCCAGATTTTGGAAGCAGGCAGTCCAGATTCACAGCCCACCCCTAAGCCATGGGCTTGGGTGGCCTTGCCTGCCAAGTGCAGAGAACAGCGATGGCCATTGTGATGGTCCAGAAAGACACAAGCCACTGAGTAAGCTCTGGCCAGTGTTAGCTTCTAAGGTGGGCGCAATGAGGTCCAGATGAAGTCAGCCAGGGGCAAAAGGGCAGGGCTAAGTGGAGGCCCAAGATCCTTTCTTCTGGAGACAGTGGTAGGAAACCGACAAGGTTTGTTTATTTTTGAAAGCCTCCAACAAGTTCACAGGAGAGTCAGATCTCTGAGTGTTTTGACTCCCACCCTGGATCTCAGCTCAGGACAGGATCTGGGACATTTGAAGGCTAGACTGGTGGCTTACAAAGCACAAGGAGGCCAGGTCCTTCCCTCCTGATGTGGGACATCAGCCTGCTTGTTTGGGGAGCTGGGGTTTGGCCATCCTCACTTACCCAGCCCTTATGATGGGAGCCATGTTCAGGAATTTCTGCTTCTACCAGAACTCTTCCTCTATACATAGAGGGAAACACAATAGAACCTGGCAGTTTATCCTGAACCCTAGAGAAATAAGTCATAGGAATATCCCTGTAATAAAATAGTAAATATGTGTGACATGATTTCATGAAATTTTTGTTAAAAGTTTCCACGTGACCTTATTTTGATCACAAAGTACAATAAAATACAAATGGTGTGACTTCCCAAAATCTGAAAATAGTTATCCTCCTTAAATCTCTATTTTCAGCAGTTAAACTAGTAATACAGCCAATTTGTATGATTTTTTTTAAATCTTGATGCTATATAATAAGTTTGAAAAGCACATTTTTGGTGGTCAGCAGCTGTGGTACCTGGTGGACTTAAATGCTTCTTCCATGGCTGTGTCCCCACTTCAGCATTAAGGTGGTCTTACTTAGTCATAGGCTGTATTCCAGAAGTTCACTTGAAAGTAGTTTAAGATGCATTTCTCCCATACAGCCAATATTACATACATTGACTAGGTTGCTGGCTAAGCTATAAGAACCTATTTACATGTACCTAAATCAATTAGTCTAACTATCCATTTATCTATCTCATCCATCCATTTATATATGCCTAAATCTGTCTATCTATCCATCCATCCATCCATCCATTTATATATACCTAAATCTGTCTATCTTCTGTCATTTCTATCATCTATCTATCTATGTATCTATCAATCATCTCTCTCTATCATTTATCTATCTATCTGAAATAAAGTACTAGAAATATCCTTTAACAAATAAAAAAACAGACTCTTTAAAGTAGAAAGCATTAAAACTGAGATACGTCTCTGTATCCCTGCCCTACCACCTGGTGCGCACTCGGTAACTGTTGGCCGTTTTCACCCTGGCCCATCACCCACTCCCAGGTATGGTGGTAGAATGCAGTGACCTCCCCTTTGGAGGTGAAAGTGGAGAGCTGGTGGGGGGAAGTGCACTGTGTCAGTCTCCAAGCTGAAGGTGAGTGAACCATGCACCAGCTTTGCTAGTTGCATTGTATCCTGTGTCTAATGCCTGACCACCATCATTAAACTGTTACCCAAAACCCGACCTTCCTGATGAAGGAAATTTCCTTCAGTTGACAGGATAGGGTTTGGTTTTAATGTCTGCCACTGGCAGGTTTCCTTGTGCATGCACATAACATTTCTCTGGGGAAAGTCACCCAAAGACCTCCTCTCCCCTAAGTGCGGTTGCTGTTCTGGGGTGAAACTGGGAAGAGCCCTTCTTCATCTGACCAGCTGTGGGGCCAGGGCATTCTCCAGCCCTGGAACTAGGTCTTAAAATGCATCCATAGGTGTCTAAGAATGGCTCTCAGTCTAGCTGCTGACCTCTCTCCTGTCATTCCCCTTTTATTTTCTTGGTCTTACCACTTGGAAACCATGGGGTTAGCACTGGGAACAAATGGGAATCCCAGGGCCCTGGAAATTTTATATTTTTTTGTAGTTGAAATATTTTCGTTAATTTTCCGTTTAGCCACTTGATCAAAATACTTTATAAGTAATGAAGATCTTTTGCAGTTGTGCCCTTGTGTTTTAAAAGGGTATCGTGCACTAGGTTGATGAATAAGAAACTTTAATTATTTAAAAATGTAATTTCTGTAGAGTGTAGTTAATAGAAAGTACACAGAAATAGAAGATACCATGAAAAGGTGACCATCTTTAACTGCCTCAACATTTTTTCCTCAGTAAATTCTTGCTATTTAGGCATGACTAAAATACCATGGAAGTATATCTTTCGAAATCATTTGAAAGGAAACTAATGTTACATTGCTGTTGTCCTGTTTGTACTATTCTTATTTTTCCTTGTTAATAGAACAGGCATTCTCGTCGCACATACTGGAACCAATAGAAGAACTTTCAGAGGAAGAAAAAGGTAACAAAGGGCTTGCTCAGGTTTACCTGCACGGGTGATGTTTATAAGCTAGAACCCAGGCCTGGAAAATATGAGCCAGTGGTTTTTATCCCACTACTTCAAAATTAGGAAAGACATTTGATTTGGATTTTACTTTCAACCCTCATGGAGTATTCTGTTATTCTATTCTCTTAATATTCTGTTCTGTTTTCCCCTGCTGCATGGTATTCTTAGGCAAGCAGATGAAATAAGAAATTTCCTGTGTCAGGGAACTTGAAAAAAAATTTAAGTCTTTATTTCAATGCAGATTGTTCTGATAAGATGACATATTGACACACACGTGTGTTGTGCACCAGATGATCTGAAAATATTTGTATCATAGTGGTGATTTATCATACCCTTAATCTGAAATGAATTGGTGAAGTGCTTATTTCCAAATTATTTCTAATACAAGAAAAAGCATAATGTCTAAGTCCTGGATGTGGAATATTTATGTGCAAAACAATATCTTCATGGTGGAATTTGGGAGCTGTTACAGACATTGGGAGATAATCATTACTGCTTACTCATTTTATTTGATCTAAAAATTATTTTCTATCAATTAGTTTTCCAAGTTTATGAAGAAAGATTAATTATGAGGAACACTTTCCAATGCTAGATTTGTAGATTTTGAAAACAATTATATTTGAATCAATTTATCATAACTTTTTCTTATTAATTATAAGAATTCACTATATATCACTTTAGGAGACAGCAAATTGTCAATACTTATATGGGTTCTGGTTTTGTCATGTTTGTCAGGAAGATAAGTCAAATGATCTATATTCTAATGTGTAAATTCAATATTTGTTATACCTCTTCCCTTGTTCTCTAGACATTTGCCAATTTTTTTATTTTTATGAGGCTACAAACTGAGAATGGACTAAATCAGGCATATTCATAATGCCTATATGATGTACACTTTCAATCTGATCTTGATATGCTAAGTCAGTAACTTTTTGATATTTGTATGGGATTTGATTATTTTGCGTCCATGTACCTTTGTAATTTGTCTTGATTTTCTATATTTTAGACAGACTATTTAGTTCAGGATTGCGTATCTTCCTGTCCAAATAGGTGTTCGTGTTTGGCACTGATTTTGAAGAGTTTGGTTTTAGTTGCTTCATTTCCTTCTTATTTCTTTGTAATCGCTGTTCCAATGTTTAGAAACCTGCTTCTTTCAGAAACAAGAGTGACTGTAGGTACATTAAATTCATAAAGCTATAAAAACTTATTGACGAAAATTTTAGGGGTATTCTGATAAGCATAATTTTAAAATATATTGTCACCCTCTTATGAGGTCCTCAGCCTTGTTCCATTGTTAAACAAATAAATTGCTGGGTGGCTCATTCCCAGATATTTCCAGCACCTTAAAGAGGGCCAGAGCCCAGGCATCGAACAAGATCTTGCAGGCTAAATTGATTCCGTAGATGGTAACTTGTTCCAGCTGCACTGTGGGCAACTATTGTACAATCGGTTGCCAATATTTAATTGTAGCGCAATCTAGACAATTTAATTATCTATCACTAGGTGATAAAGTCCCTTCCAACTCAGAAATTCTGATTGGTTTTTTTTTTTTGTTTTTTGTTGTTTTACCTTTTGAGATGGAGGCTCACTCTGTCGCCCAGGCTGAAGTGCAGTGGCACGATCTTGGCTCACTGCAACCTCTGCCTTGTGGGTTCAAGCAATTCTCCTGCCTCAGCCTCCCTAGTAGCTGGGACTACAGGTGCACACCACCATGCCCAGCTAATTTTTGTATTTTTAGTAGAGACAGGGTTTCACCATCTTGGCCAGGATGGTCTACATCTTTTGACCTTGTGATCCTCCCGTCTCGGCCTCCCAAAGTACTGGGATCACAGGCGTGCACCACCACACCCAGCCTGGTTGTTGTTTTTTAAAATTATTTGCTTTATGCCACAATACAATACCCTGAAAACCCTGGGTTCATGGCCTGCTTAGCAAATTTAGCAGGGCTGAGCCGCCGTCACCAGCTATGGAAGCAACCTCCAGTTTGTCATAATCCCCCTCAACTCTTTTTGCCCCACATTGCCGTCTTTGCTTCGTGTAGGCATATGAGCTTCTGAGCCCCATAGGTTGATGAGAAATACTGCTTAAAAAATATTGTCGTGAAGTGATTTTCAACCATCCCTGTTGGTTTCCCAGGAACAGGATGAACAAATCTTACCCTATTTGAGCTCTGAATAATGACACATTATTTTGCTTGCAAGTAACATGCTTCCTCTCTCCTACATACATATCATTTACTAATGTCCAAGACATAAAATCCCATATTCTTTGAAGAATCTGTGAAACATGTCCGGAGGTTCATAGAAAAGATCACATAATTTCAAAACTGGAACTTTAGGTCATGTAGTTCATACGCATTTTTAAATCGACTCAGTGAGAGTTCCTATAGGCATCATGATGGTCCACCATCACCCAGAGTGGTCTTCTAACTTCCACTTCCAGATTTCACTCACTGCATCCCTCTGCCTGTGTTTTTAGAGTTCTTCCATTCAGTGTAAGATGGTAGTTTGGAATCACTGACAGCAAACACCACCATTGGCTGCTGCCACATTTAGAAGGGTGGACTGGAAAAGAAAATAATCCTTGTCACGCTGCATGTGTTCAGCTCTGGTGGTAGATGGGAGAGTGCCGAGGACCATGGAAAACACCCCAAGGTCCACGTGCACCGCTGCAGAAACCAGTGTCTGCCTCCTTCTAGCACCTCTGTGGAGCTGACATACTGGCAGCAGATTAATTGCCATCAATAAATTCCTCAGCTTGTGCTAACATTTTGCAGATAAGTGCCTTGAAGCTAAATTTTGGCAGTAGTTTGCAAAAACACTGTGGCTTTTACTAAGAAGTAACTCACGCATGCATATTTCTGTGTACCTGCTTTTTGACAGTTGTGCAGAGGCATACCTGATCTTGCTGTTTTATAGATACTAGAAGGTGAGAGCCAGAAGGGATCTTAGAGACCATTTTATTTTCCAGAAACAAAACATAGGGGGATTAAAAGACTGCTTCAGGTTGTTGGGTTTAATTAGTGACAATATCCAGGTTTTCTACTATCCATAGTTTAGTGCAAAGAGCAAATGGAGAAAGGGAAACTGAGGTGGCCTCTTACAGGACCAGCTAGGTGACCTTTGGGAAAGTTACTCTGAGGCTGTTTCTAGTATCCACATGTGAAAAATGAAGCGGTTCATTACCAGGTGATGGATGAAGTCCCTTCCAACTCAGAAATTCAGGGATTTTTAAAAATCATTTGCTTTGTGCTGCAATTATTTGCTTACCATAAATGGGATGTTTTATGTCTGATAAAACTGATCGCATGTATGGACTATTGTGCATTAGCCTGGCTGTCAGCTTGCTTGTGTTTTAGAATTTGTATTTGAAAGAAATGCTACTCTTTAGAAAGTTTTGTCTTGGTCTTGGAGAGCAATATGTGCTTTAACTAAAATCTTCAGCTGTGGTCGATTTTCAAGTGATTCATTCCACTTCCACATAAAAATTTATTTTATTTTTCCCTGTCTACTCTACATTCTTTCTCTTGCTTCCATTGGCCAGTCCCAGCCTTGTAAGAATCTTTACCAAGGGTGCTCTAAATTCATAAATGGTTTCATTCATAAATGGTTTCCCAAAGCAAGCACCAGTATATAAGGTGAATTTGAGAACAGAGGGAAACGTGTAATCTGTAGTAATTTGAGGGAACTCAGTCACCAAAATGAACCTGTCATCAGAATTGAGGGTGATCACAGACACATCAGCAAATGAATTCAACAACTAACGGCAAAGGCTTTACAGCTCTTCAAACTGTGGCCAGGTCATTACAGGCATCGCTTACTCCTGTATGTGGCCCCAAGTCCCAGAGGAAACAGGGCCCAGAGCCTGTCTTTAGGTGATGCTTCTGTGTACATCCTTCATTATCTGAGATATTGGCCAAAAGATTCTTTGCATGATTGGGGTGGGGGGTATGTCTATTTCAATGGTAACACTAAGACTTCCAGGCTCTCTCTTCAAGTCTCTTTATTTTTGGCCCTAGACAGTTGCACACTTGATGGTCACCTAGAAGCCAAAGCAAGCGACATAGTGGCAACAGCTATGATTTTGATGGATTGTCTGTTTGTAGAAGTGCTTTTTTTGGTGGTTTCAGAACACTAGTGGTTAAACAGCAGCATGAATGCTGAGAATATAAAATTTAAGATTAGTTGTGACTTTTAATATATAATTATGTGCAATTTTATCACTTCAGGTTAGCAAGCTGCAATAGGAAAATGTAGAAAAGTGTTTTTGTGCAGGATTTTTTTCTTCTATTTAAGGCACAAAAAAGTTATTTGACTAATTTTGCTTTCAACAAAACTGTCTATTAATTTAATAGAAATATTTTTTAATGTGGGATTTGAACTGGTGTTTAAAAAACATATTAAACAAAAAGAGATTTTGTTCAAGATCTCCTTCAAATCCAGGTACTATGGGTATTAAGAATCCCATCTGCTGAGATGGGTGAGGCAGTGAGGGAGACTCTGTCAGGCGGCCTGGAGCCCCACACCTAGGAAATGGCATTTGATGCCACCCTTGGTGGGCAAAATGCCCCTGTTAGGAGATTAGACTCCAAAATGATTGTATAGTTGTCACTTTTCTCCCAGATCAGGCTTTGGACAGTCAGTAAGGATCTGAACTGCCAAATATTGCATCTCTTTTATGAAGTGTTTAGTTCCTTTGAACATAAGGACTCAGATTTTCAAAGGTCATGCCATCATTCTTTTCCAAACTCTTTAGAACTTGACATTTTTTTTAGTGGGGAATAAAAGAGGGATAGAGATGAAGTGCGAAGAGTATGGCCTGTTGTTTTTGGTTTCTTTGTTTTTAATCATAGGTTATTTAATACACTTTTGCTAAGACTTTTGTTATCCTTTTTCATTTTGGTAAATATTTTAAGGGGGATAATGAATTTCACATCTTGAAATTTTATATGTGCTTAGCTTCTAGTAAACTAAGAAAGTTTGAAAATTTTTTTATATTTAAAATAAATTGAAATGGGGTCTCACGGCTAATGCCCTTTTCAGCCTTAGCCCACCTGCACCCAGGTGAATACAAAAAAAAATAATGAAATGGGGTCTCACTATGTTGCCCAGGCTAATCTCAAACTCCTGGGTTCAAGTGATCCACTCACCTTAGCCTCTCAAAGTGCTGGGATTACAGACGTGAGCCACTGAGCCCAGCCAAAAACTTTTAATTATTTAAAGCAAACTGGGCTTTTTCTTCATAAGATGACACATAAATTCTAACTGAGTGAGCTTATGGATGAATTTTTCAGGAAATAGTGATATAATTCTAGTGATAAAACATTAAACTTCTAAATAAATTTTTTCCATCATGCTTCTATAGATACATATATCTCTAGTTGTAATCTGATTAAGCGATCCAGAGTCTTTAAAAATACTGACGTTTTGAAGCAGACAGAAAATAGTTTTAAAAAGCTATATAGCTTAAGCATTCTGTATTGCTCTGAGTCACTAAGATATCCAAAAACTTTAAAATATCACAAATACTTGCTGCTTAAAAGCTGTGCTTTGCCATTTTCTGCTTAGAGATTTGATGTATTTGCTTAATTCTTTTTTTTTTTTTTAACACATTTTAAAAACCTTATTTCAGGAAGGGAAAATGAACAGAAATTAAATAACAAAATGCATTTAAGGAAAGCTTTGAAGAGTAACTCCTCCTTCACTAAGGAACTAAGAACAATGGTGGAGCAGAACTTGATGGAGAAACTGGAAACCTTGGGGATTAACGCAGTACGTTCATTCAGTTTTGGAATATTTGTTAGTTTTGCTCTATTTTGTTTTCTAAGTTAGAAATGATCAGAGAAAAGAAGAAAGCACATCGATTTTGTCCATGTTTGGAGACCAGGGGCTAATGTGACCTACTTTATTTATCAAACACTTGGATAGCATTCACTGAGTGCCTGGCACACTTCTAAGATCTTAACAAATATTAACTCATTTAAACATAGAAACAAGTCTCTGAAATAAATGACATTATTATCTTGACAGTTTACAGAAAAGGTAAGTAAGTTGATTAATGTCACACAGCTAGTAATGAAGGAGCCAGAGTTTGTATGTAGGCAGTCACAGTGCTACTTACATTCTGATGTTAACCTCAAATCATTGCCTATTACAAAATCAGTATTTCATTAATACATGTTGAATGAATGAATGGATTGTATTTCATATTGTTGCCAGATTGAATAATTTTGTTATATATCATATAGACTTTTTGCTTTTTATATTTTTATTGACATAAATAAAGATATAAATCTTAATTGAATAACTTCATTAGTTTATATGTATGTAAAAGTCCATCTGCATATACACATGTATGTATATGTGCAAAGCTTGTGAGCACATATGCATGCATGGGCACACACACATGGATATGTAGTGTATGTGTGCATGTAGATATATACATATACATGTATGTCTCCATGTGTGTATGCAGATATCTGTGTATGTGTGTACACATTTGTGTCTATGTGTGTACATAGATGTTTACGTGGTTTTCAGATGTATGTGTTTATGTGGCTATATTTGTAGGTATACATGTTTGTATACTTTTATGTATATATGTGGATTTGTATGTACGTGTGTGTGTGTGTACAATCTACAACCAGCACCCAGATGATGAGACTGAAAATTTCCAACACTCTGGAAGACCCTGTTTTACGTTCTCCTAGTCAATATCACCCCCTACTTCTCAATTGGTGGTAAAGGGTATTCTGACCTAGTTTTGCTTGTTCTTGAACCTCATAAAAGTGGAGTCATACACTGCGTATTATTTTATATCTTCTTTTGCTTATATTTTATCTATATGATTCATGCCTGTTGTTTCATGTCACAGTAGTTTGTTTATTGCCTTATAGCATTCTATTGTGTGATTACACTGCAGTTTATCTCTTCCCTGCTGATGGACATTTGTGTTTCTATTTTGGGGCTCTTCTTGGCTAGTAATTCTTGTACATATCTTTTGGTGAACATGGGCATTCGTTTTTCTCCAGTACATATCTAGGGATGAAATTATTGGGCCAAAGGGTTGGCGTATGTTTAGTATAGTAGGTGCTGTCAAATAGTTTTCCAAGTCCTTGTACCAACTTACACTGTCCCTAACAGTGTTTGAGAGTTCAGTTGCTCCATATCTTTTATCAACTCAGTCAGTCTTTTAAATTTCCACATAGACACTTTTTAGGTGGGTTTTGACCACCCTTTGGCAGTAGAAATCAAAGACATTCATGGAATGTATGGTTCCTGTGCAGATTGTTTCTTGAAATTGTAGTTTTCCATGTTGGTTGTTTGCTAGTGGTTTTGGGGTTTTAATTTTAATTGGGACATTTTCTTTTATCCTAAGATTATTAAAACATTCTCTTGGGTTTTTTTCCTAATGCTTGGAGAGGTTTTCTTGTTTTTTGTTCATTTTGTTTTGTCTTATTTTGTTTTTGTCTATGTGAGCTTTAAGAATTTAGTGATTTGGAGAGCTGACTTAATTTCCAGTTGGATCAGGTGTCCCAGTATCATTTGTTGAATAATCCATTTATTTAAAAGGATGCTTTTGTCATATAGGAAACCCCTATATATATTTGGATTGGTTTTTGGACTTTCAAATGTTTTACTTTGTTTTTTTGTGTGTTCCTTTGCCCACATTATAGTAATTTAATTATTGTAGCTTTGTCCTGTATTTAGATATCTTGTATAGGCCATGTCTTCTTCATTGGTCTTCTTGTTTCAAAAATTTATTGGTAGTTCTTCCATATTTTGTTTTCCAATGAACTTTAGGAATAACTTTTCAACTCCCAGAATAACCTTTATTGGGATTCTGATTGAAATTGCTTTAAATTTTGTATATTAAGTAGGAAGGATTGACATTTATACAGTATTAGGTCTTACCCTCCAGCTACATGGTATAGGAAGACAGGCATGAGACAAATGATTGCACAGACAAATGAGAGATCTCTAATGATAGACTGTATGAAATGAAATAAAGGAAAAGTAGAGGAGGGGCTTGACTGAATAATTGAGGTCAGAGAAAACTTCTTCTTGGAGGTGTACTTTATCTGATGATGGAGATTTCTGTCCTGGGCAACTGGGTGGGTGGTGGGGCTACTCCCTGGGACTGGGAAGGAAGGCTGAGGGAAGCAAGGGGGATGGGGACAAAGATGGTAGGTAGGTGTGTGAGTTGAAATATCCCTTCAACTAGTTTTCTTCTGTCTAGATTCTCATCAAATCTAAGTGACATTTCTCAAATTCTCTTTAATTATGCTATTTTCATAGTCGAAAGTCACCTCTGATAACTTACTCTTCCTTGTAGAATAACCTTTCGGCCTTCTGGGTTGGCATTTAGTCTCTTCTGCTGGTTTCATCACCCAGGTCTTTGTAAGCATTAGCCTGTGGGACATGCCTTGCCTGTTTCTGCCTCGACACCTTCCTTTCTCACAGGTGTCCCTACCCTAAGCCTATCCATCTGGAAATTTCTCCTTGTTTTTACTTGTTTGACTCTACCTGTCCTTCAGGTGACAGCTCAGCCTCCCCTTTCAGCCTTCTTTGGCTACTGGGGCCTTTGATGGCCTCTCTCCCTGGAGTGCTTCTAGCCTTTGTAGACTCATTTGGTCCTTGTGACACACATCCTTGTTGGTCAGCCAGTCACAAACATACACATGCCTCATGTGCCCCACTGAACTCATGGCCCCTTTGGGGCCAGGACAGTGTGTTACTTGTTGGGGAACCCTCACCCTCTACACATAGCTGGAGCCCTGTAAGGATGGATTGAAATGTTGGCACAGTTAATGCTGATATACGCCCATGAAATGAAACTTCCCAGGCTAATTGGCCAACTTAACATCTTATTCCTTCAGGATATACACGGTATTTCAAGTGATCAATTGCATAGACTACTAAAAAGTGTGGAATCAGAAAGACATAAGCAAGAAAGAGAAATACCTAACTTTCATCAAATTCGAGAATTCCTTGAACATCAAATCAGCTGTAAAATTGAGGAGAAAGCACTGCTGTCTTCAGGTAAGCTTGTTACTCATTGCAAATGGGAGCTTAATTTAACAACTTTTTCTTTTATTTTTCTTTTTTCACCACAAGATATCATTAAACAAAGTATTATAATTTTAAATGGTTAACAAACTTTGCCACTTCACTGGCAACTCTTACTATTTGTACTATTAAATGCTAGGTCTTGGATTTTGTTTGTACAGTAAAAACAAAGCAACAACCCTGGAGTCTGGCTTTAAACCCTAGAGATGGGATTGTTCATTTCCATGGCAGCATTGGGGGTATGATACCGTTAACCTTTGCTTTTCACTTGCTGATTATAAAGGCAATGGAGACTCATGAATGACACTATATTCCAGATAAGTACAATGTTTCTCAAATGGATACCCTTTCAACTGGAGAAGTACCCAAAATGATACAACTTCCTCCCAAAAACAGACAACTGATTAGACAAAGAGCTGTTTCCACTGATAGGACATCTGTTTCAAAGTGAGTATTTCAGCCCTGAGATTTATTTTATCGATGCTTGTCTTAGCTCAGGCTGCTTTAACAAAATACCACAGACTGGGTGGCTTAACAGAAATTTACTTTCTTCTCATTTTGGAGGCTGAAAGTCCAAGATTAGTATGCCAGTATAGTCAGACTCTGGTGAAGGCTGTCTTTCTGCCTTGCAGATGACTGCCTTCTTGCCATGCTTTCAGATGGTGGAGATACAGCGAGCTCTGGTCTTACTTCCTCTTTTTATAAGGCATCAATCCCATCATGGGGACCCCATCCTCATGACCTCATCTAAGCTTAATCACCTCCCAAAGGTCCCCCAGATACTATCATACTGTGGGTCAGATCTTCAGCATTATGAATTTGGAGAAGGGGTGGGGACAGATACATTAAGTCCATAAGTGTTTGGTAGAACAGAGAATCACGCTTGTCATTCCTACCAGTCTCTTGTTGATACTGGGAGAGTTTTGTTGCTGCTCTCCCTCATTAATATGTGTTAAAAGCAAAAATCACCAGTTCCATAGAAATGTATGTTAAATTATATTATTAACTTGTGCAATTTAGAAATATTTTTCTGTTGTTTTTTAGAATTAAGAAAAATATCATGGAAGATCATTTTCCCAGAAAGTCTTCAACTATTACGTGAGTACTGACAGGGATAAGAGGGTCATTTAAAAAATACTTTTCACTGAATGTTCCTTTCATTTTAAAGTAGTGTGCTCATTGTGGTTGACTGAAGCCATAATTATTTAATATCATAATTTATTATTCCTTTGTGATATGTTATTTGTGACATGTCTCTGTTACTTTATCAGTTATTACATAAGTCAATAGTCCTTAACCACACTGTGGACTCAAGAAAAGGGACACCTGAGTCATTCTTATAGCCACTCCCCCCACCCGCAATGTTGAGTAATTTCTCAATAAGCACATTTAAATTAAATGTTGAGTGTTGAGTTTTTATGGCTAGATCCGTGACAGTGTAAGTTTGTTTTAAATGTAATAATTTAGTGTCCTAGCTTTGTGTGGAATAATGACCCTAGTAGAGCTTCCTCTCTTAGGTTCTCTTAGGATACTAAAAACCCTAGCCCAGTTGCTCTGATTTAGTTGACTGCTGTTTTAAGCCTGTTTTCTTATCTGTAATATGGGATGTTTTAAGCCTCAATTTCCTTATCTGTAATATGGAATAATGCTGCCTTTTTCACAAGATAGTTCTACAAATTAAATGAAAATTTATGAAGAGGGCTTGGCTCAGTGCTTGGCACTCAATAAATTGTAGGTATGTTGTTACTAATTATGAGTAAGCCTAATTTTATCATAAATAATAATCATTGCCTTATTCTGGAGATATTGATGACATAAATATCTCTTCATTGAGGCAATCTGTAGTAGAGACAATAAACAATGATTCACCCTTCAAAAACACTTTTCTTATACATCTCATGGGAAGAGCATTATTTCTTGGGATGTAGTGTGAATGAATCAACGTGTGCAAGTCTGACATCTGGAATTTGGGTGCCCAATAAATATTTAAATGAACGAACACTGCTGTGAACTTCTATTTCACTTTAAAATGGGGGTGATAATTCATGTGATGATACAAATGAGACTGTATATAAAAGCTTTTTACAATAAGGTGCAGTATAAAAAAGCTGTAAGTAATGACACCATTTTAAAAGATGTAGTGGTTTTATTGAGGAATGTTTTTCTCTGAGAAATGTTTTTCTTGGGTGTGTGAGAACCAAAATTATGAAGAATATACACGTTTCGGTTTAGAGGAGACAGGCCCCAGCTTCAACCCATTTTGATAAACATGCCCCGTGGCTGGCATAGATCTGGGCGTGGGAGGACACCTCAGCCGTGGGTGTAACGTCTGGCCTCGCAGCCATCTTGGCCATGGCCACAGAGGCACTTGTGTTCACTGGGAATTACCTGAGAAAGCTGCCACCACTTTAAGAGGCCTGTCTCTTAATATCATAAATCCTAAAGCATTAAGGAAACAGCGCCGCTGTCTCGGTGTTTGTTGATTTGTGTAGGACCCCTCCCTTTAGTTCAGAGGAGGACCAGGAGGACGACGACCTCATCCGGGCATACGCATCCCCAGGCCCACTTCCTGTGCCGCCATTGCAAAGCAAGGGCAGCTTCGGGAAGAACGCAGTCAAAAGTGACGCGGACAGGACGGAAGGAAGCGAAATCGAGGACACTGATGATTCTCTCAAGCCCGCAGGTGAGCTGTTACCTTGGAAAACTCTCTGGAAACTTTATTTAGGACAGTGGTCCTCACCTGGTGCACCGAGCATTGGGAGTCCGAGCTGGGAGGGTGTGCGAGGAATGGATGCAGTGGATCCCAAAGGCGCCCACGGAAAATGGGCAGGACCTCGCAGCCAACCCACGTTCCAGCTGAAGGAGAGGAAGGAGTTGGGGATGACACCTCGTGTATTAGTTTGCTAGGGCTGCTATAATAGTATTATAAACTGGGTGGCTTAAGGAACAGAATCTTACTGTCTCACAGTTCCAGAGGCTGGAAGTGCAAGATCAAGGTGTTGGCAGTGTTGGGTCCTGTGAGGGCTGCGAGGGAGGGTCTGTTCCGCGTCTCTCTCCTTGGCTTGTCTTCTCCCTGTGCATCCTCACATCATCTTCCGTCTGCGTGCATCTCTGTCCAGATGTCCCGTTTGTGTAAGGACATTGGATTAGGGCCCACCCTGATGACCTCACTTTACCTTGATCTCCTTTGCAAAGACCCTGCCTCCAAATAAGGTCACATTCTAAGGTATGGAGGTTAGGACTTCAACATATGAATGTAGAGGGACACGATTCAACCCAGGACACTGGGTGACTATGAGAATGGCTGGTCTAATACACTGCGCTGCCTCTTGGAGCTGGAATAATACTAAAGGAAGACAGGATCTTAGTTTGTCACTGCAGATGTTTACTGAAGAGAAGTAGAGCTGATGGGTTATTTTTTTTTTTAATTCTGCTTAATGTAATTTTTAAATTATGTATTTTAATCAAATGTAATTTATTATGTTTAATATAGTTAGATATAATTTATTGTATATGTGTATATACCATGTATTTATATAATTAGATAAAATATAACTAATTCATTTGAAAAGAATTCATATTGTTTTTGAAAATACCCATATGAATAATCTGCTCATGCACGTTATCTCACTGGAATTAATTTCTGACCACATACTTGAATGACATAATCTTTCTTTGATTTAAAATGAAAACTTTAGGCCAGGCACAGTCACTCTCACCTGTAATCCCAGCACTTTGAGAGGCCGAGGCAGGAGGATTGCTTGAGCCCACTAAGACCAGCCTAGGCAACATAGCAAGATTCCGTCTCTATTTTTTTTAATTAAATAAAATAAAAACTTTATAGCTCATAGTCTCAAGGATTATGATTTTTTAAGGATTGTGTATAATTTTTTAACCCCAAAGTACATCAACTGATTTTATTTTAATAATACACAATTATTTGCAAAGCTTAGTTTCAAAGTTTCCTATAAGGTTATTTTGGAACTGAAGATAGATGAAATTTTTAAATACTTCACTTGACTAATTTCTATTGATCTTACAGGAGCCTCCATTAAAACACCAACTGAAAAAGTTGAAAAGATGTTTCCACATCACAAAAATGTGAATAAACCAGTTGGTGGAATTAATGTTCCTGAGATGTTTATCAAAAAAGGAGAATTACAAGAACTAAAGGTGAAATCACTTTTACTTGGCTAGATATACATAAATTTGTCTTTTGACAAATAACACCTTAATGATCACACTTTTTGCAGTGAAATATGAAACAGATCTTTAGCTGATATAGCAGAGGTTGAGATTTTTACCTTTCTTGTTCTCAGTGTTACATTTCTTTCCATTCCATAGAAAGTCAAAGATATTGGAGTCAAAGATAATGGTAATAATACATAATAAGCATCACACTTTAGAGGTTTTCAAAATCTTGTCACATGTATTATTTGATACTTTGCAGATATCAAATGGTTTCTACAAAGAAACTTGTGACTGGCCAGAATCTCGGGGGCCTTCAGATCTTCTCCACTACCCTAGCATGGGACCTTAGGAACTTTTGAGGGTTTAGTCCCATTTGGGAGCTGAAGTGAGAGCTGAGCCCACACTCCTCTGTCTGCATTAGAGAAGAAGCCCAAACATTTTCCCAGCCGTTCTAACAGCCAGGAGGCCAGAAGTATTTCTGTGGATGGAGCTCTCCCATTGTATTTCTGGGCACAGCTCAATGTGTGTTGACTGGTCTTCCAGTCCAGGGCATTTTGTCAAATTACTTTTATTAGTTAATACTCATGTGTGTTACACAAGCCAAAAACGACAGAAAGTCCTGTGTCATTCAAGAGAGAGCCAATGCATCTTTCTTTAGAAAGGGTATGGTAGAACTGCGTGCTCCTTTCGATTGGAGGCTATTTCTGCAGGCCTTGGTGTGATGTACCCACAGTTAGATGTCATTATTATCACAGGTAAAAACCGAGAGCAAGCCTCACTCCTACTCCAGAGCACCCTGACTTTTAGAGTTTCATACCCCTACAGTGTATTTCTGGAATTTTCTACGTTCATGATTAGTAAAGTAGGAAACATATATTTCCATGGCAGAAATGAAAAAGAGATGATTCAGATTTCAAAATACCACCTTCCAAATCCATTTCATTGCCCTGCAGAAATGACTAGATTTGGAAGTATTAATCATTCCCCACTTCTTATGGTTCAGTGTTAGCTGCTCAGTCTAACCAACAAAATGATTGAGGGGCACCATTTTTTAAAGAAACATTAATTATTCTCCATGCCTTTCTTTTAGTGTGCAGATGTGGAGGATGAAGACTGGGACATATCATCCCTAGAGGAAGAGAGATCTTTGGGGAAAAAATCTGGGAAAGAACAGAAGGAACTTCCACCTGTGAAAAATGAACCACATTTTCCTCACGTGCTAAATGCCTGGGGCGCATCTAATCCTAAGGGGCCAAAGGGAGAAGGTTCGCTGCTTTCCCCTCTAACACAAGCTCAGTCCATTTTCTTATTAGTTGTGCTTCATCTTTATAAATATCTAATTAACTTACGCTAGTATATCATCAGACAAAAAAGAAAGCTGTCTATGCTTTCTTCATGTTATTTAAATAAGGACTGGATATGTGTAACTTACTGATGCGTATATATTTACTTATTTTTATTTAATTGTAGGCCTAATCTTATAGTCTTTAAATTTTAAAAAAAAATTATTTTTATTTTATTTTGAAACAGGGTCTGTCTGACACCCGGGCTGGAGTACAGTGGTGCAGTCATGGCTCACTGCAGCCTAAACCTTCTAGGCTCAAGCAGCCCTCCCACCTCAGCCTCTGGAATAGCTGGAACTACACGCACATGCTATCATGCTCAGCTAATTTTTTAATTTTTATTTTTGTAGAGAAAGGGTCTCACGAGGATGCCCTGGCTTAAACTCCTGGATTTAAGCAGTCCTCCCAGTTGGGCCTTCCAGAGTGCTGGGATTACAGGCATGGACCACCACTCCTAGCCCCCAAATTGTTTGTATTCTTTTTCTTTTTTCTTTTTTTTTAGGATATGGGGGTCTCACTATGCTGCCCAGGCTGGATTCAAACTCCTAGGCTCAAGGAATCCTCGTGCCTCAGCCTCTTGAGTAGCTGAGACTACAGAAATACACCACCATGTCTGGCTTTTATATTATTTTTGAAAATGTCCATACACATATTCTCTTCATGAAGATGCCTTTTAGGAATTAAAATTTCTGATCATATACCTGAATGAGACCATTCTTCTGGCAGTGTTTCTGTATTAGTCTGTTTCCCTATTAAATATTTTTCTTCATTTTCTTCCAAGGGAGGTTTTTCTTACAGCATTGTAGGCAGTGGGATGAAATACTATGAGATGAGATGACTTGAAATGATTTTCATATCTCCCAATTTAGAGCCTGGATAAGCCCAATAACTCAAGATTTTTTAAATTAGAAATGTGTAATTTTGTCAAAGTAATTCTTGCACACATTGAAAGCTGAGTGGTTCAGAAGGCTTCTCTATGCCGTCTCACCACCTTCAGTGGTGGTGCCTCTGTGCCTCTCAGTAATAGCCTTAAACCACTTTCTTGATTCATTGACTTTAAACTGTTGATGGCCTGCAAAGACAGATGGGGACTTGGCTCATTTTTACCACCCACTACACCTTTCATGCCTTCTTCACTGTTTTTATATTCCTACTTATAATTTTATTAACTTTTTTTTTTAAAGATGGGGCCTCACTAGGTTGCCCAGGCTGATCTCAAACTCCTGGGCTCAAATTATCCTCCCACCCCAGCCTCCCAAACTGTTGGGATTACAGGTGTGAGCCACTGCACCTAGCCTGTAATTCTAAATTAATACCTGTACATCTCCACCCTTGTCTTTCCATTTTCAGCAGCCTCTCGCCCCTTTGTAAGATAAGCTGTTGCTGCCTCTGTCCTTCACACTACCTTTGCTCTCACATTGTCCAATTATAACATAACTGTTGCATAATTTGCATTGGTTATCTGCACTAAGAGGCAACTCTAATTATTGAAAAGCAGGAGACCCTGTTTGCATTATAGTGACTCTTTTCATGGCCAAGAGGATACCCTAAGGACGTCTCCTGTCTCTTTCCGCCAACACTATAAACCTGTGCCCCTGGAGGGACATACTTCTAGAGTCAAACTTGAGTAGAATTCTCTGCACTCTATTTCAGTGGCTCAGAATCATGGCATTAAAATGGACTTCATTGTTAAGCCTGTCTACCTTAGAAAATCTGTTTTTAACCCCTAATCTCTACTTGGCTTGTTAATTGCATCCTTCTTTCTTTACCATCAACTACATCACAAACGTACTGAGCACCTTCAACACCCAGGCCCTGAGCTGAATGCTGGGGAAGGAGTGGGAAGCAGGATGTGGCCCCTGCTGCACTGTAGGCTGCAGGGTGGAAGCTTGCATCCAAGGGTCCTGTGAGTGTATCCTAGAGACTCGACCAATTCATGCTTGGATTTTAGAGTGGCCTCCTATACAATCTGATGGGGGTTGGGAGATGAGGATTCATGAACAGATTTAGACACTGAGTGATTGACAATATGAAATTACAGATTTGTACAGACTTCACAATGTGCTTGTTTAACCATTGAGGCCTTCTCTTTCTTCTGCCTGTCCCCACCACTTACAGGACTTCAAGATAATGAATCCAGCACATTAAAAAGCAGCTTAGTAACTGTGACTGATTGGAGCGACACTTCAGATGTCTAATTCCACGTCAGAAGATTCTTCCAGAAGCCAGCAGTGTTTCAGTAACTTGCCTCCATGATTCCAGTGCTTCCGCCCTGCCATGTCCCCCACAGCAACACTGGGTCTGATGCAAAGAACAACGATCTCTTTAATGGCACCTAATACAGTATTGAAACTCATCCTCAACAGTGTTTTGAAGCGTATACTGGTGTTTAAGACTTCTGCTGCTTAAAAATAACATGTCATTGAAGTCATAAAAAGTTTTTTCTTCAGAACGGTACTCTAGTGTTAAGTGTATTTTTTTCCAACTATTTTTTAAGTGATTTTTTTTTTTAAGCTTACAGCAGGTTTTGGTTTGAATTATTAAAACTTTAAAAAATATTTTTCTTACGTATGCTGTCACATTGCAGATTATAAAATTCTGTTAGTAGTCTTAAAATTGAATTAGTGGAACCACTAATCACTAAAAGTTAGTCTGGTTATTTTTCATGTAGAAGTAAGCTTAATCCGGGCGTGATGGCGTTCACCTTTAATCCCAGCGACTGGGGAGGCTGAGGTGGGAGGATCGCTTGAGCCCAGGAGTTCAAGACCAGCGTGGGCTATATAACAAAACTCCGCCCTCCCACCCCCCAAAAAAGTAAGTTTAGAATTAGAATATAGCTAGGTCCACATTAAATACATTTTCCTGAAGTACATTTATCACATTCAGCTTTGCGCCACTGTAAGCATGTTACTATTAAGTGGTTGGTTATTTTATATAGCATATTCTTTATCTTGGATATTTTCTGAATAAAGTGTAGTTATTTTAAGTGCCAATTAATTTATCAGACTAAATAGAAAATATGAGTCATTACTGAACTCATAGATGTATTTTTTTTTTACTTTTTAAAATACTCAACATGTATTAGAAAATACCTCAAAAGTAATTTAGTTATATTCTTAAACAATGACATTGTCAAAAGTCAGAAAGTTCATATAAACTGTTTTTTGCAATTCTATAACTTGGTGGTACTATATTCTGTTTCCAAGAAAAAGTAACCTTTTAACAAAAAGATTTGTTGGGTTTTAGATCTGTTTTCATTTGTCAGCCTTCTGAGTAAAGCCCTCCATTACGTCACTGTGTCTGTGGCTGTGTTATTAGACATGAATTCTGAGTTAAATTTATACTTACGAGGGGTCTTACAGAGGGAGAATCTGGCCTTGATAGCTATGCTATATGACATCCTGTCCTAATGGTTAGAACAAATCTTCTTCTGTTTCCACTCACCCTGGGGTCCTTTCAACTTGTAGCCCATTCCTGCCCTCTAAAAAAATCCTTTTGACTTCCTACAGAGGCCATTTCATGCAGATATACTCAATTTATATGCCTGTTTCTAAAAGCTTTAGTGAAGGCTGCATCAAAGTTTCATGTAGTAGGAGAGAAAACGGCAATCTACAAAAATACACCATACCCAAGATGGCCCATGTGTCACTTCGTTCATTCAGTTATTTATTCAACAGATATTTATTGAACCACTTGGTCTGGTTTGGTTTTGAACATTCACTAATTCATTTAATTACAACTTTGCAATCTAGTTATTGTTATAATCCTCATCCTAAAGACTTGGGAAACAGAGTTATTAAATAACTTCCCAGAAGCTATCCAAGTACAGAGCAACAAGGGCAGGCATTAAGCCAGGTCTTGATTCCATGTTTTGTGTCTGCCATGTCTTCATTCCTGAGCGGAAGGGCTTGGGGAAATGAACTTTTGCTGAGTAAACCCAGTATTTAAATTAAGTCACTACATCTGTGTCTTAAAAGTCCCTCCTTTAACCGACTGGTTAGTTGTCTCTCTCTTTTTTTTTTTTTTTTTTGAGACAAGCGTCTCACTCTGTTGCCCAGGCTGGAGTGCGGTGGTGCAATCTTGGCTCACTGCAACCTCTGCCTCCCAGGTTCAAGAGATTCTCCTGCCTCAGCCTCCCGAGTAGCTGGGATTACAGGCAGGCAGCACCATGCCTGGCTAATTTTTTGTATTTTTAGTAGAGACGCGGTTTCACCATGTTGGCCAGGATGGTGTCGATCTCTTGACCTCATGATCCACCCGCCTCAGCAACCCAAAGTGCTGGGATTACAAGCGTAAGCCAAAGCGCCTGGCCAATTTTTTGAATTTTTCCAATCACACCTCGGCAATGACCTTGAGCAGTAGGATATAAATAACCCCCACATGCTTAGTGTTCCAATAATGCAACACTAGGCATAAATGGGTTTTAATTGGCTCCACAATTAACCACGACCAATATCTCTATCTCATCTCCTGTTGATGCCCTAGCTCAGGGCTCTGCATTCTGTGCCATGGATGCCTCAGCCCCTTAAGGTGGATGTGCCACATGACGGGCAATAATATCTTTGTTCCATTAGCCCTTAGAGCAGTGATAATGAATTACAATCATGACAGACACATGTAAGAAACTAGAATTTGCCTGTATGCAGCCAGTAACATGTCCATTTAACCTGGACACCTTTTGAGGAATATTCTCAGATTGTCCCCTGTTTACAAGACATTGTTCCTTATATACCTGTTTAATCTATGAATGAAAAGAAACATAAGGAGTGGGTACAAAGACTTTTATCTATGAATGATTAAAAAGGCTAGACTACGAATACTTCTTGAACCTTTGGTACTAAATGCTTTTCATGTTCTATATAAACGTAGAAAACGTTTTACAAATCCTGTAAATAACCTGTTTATTTTTTTTATAGAAAGCCACAACAGAAAATGATTAGTATATAACTGTGTAAGAACATTTACATCCATACAATCAACAAATGCTTCAAATGCATGTTTTAAAAATAGTTTGAGTGTTAATTATGGGAGGGCTTTGATGGGATCATTTTGTGAACAGTTCGCTTTTATAACAAACTCAAGATGCAGCTTGCCAGCGAGCTCTTTTAGACATACGCATTTTTATCAAACTGTTTTGAAGGGTTCGTGGTTTTAAAATCTTCTCCACCATGATACTTTGTCCGAGAAGACATAACAGATGTGGCCCCATTGTATGCGTATCTGAAAGGTAAAACATAGTTTGGTAGATTCTATTCTACACATAGGGCAAACAAAAATGGGAAAAAACTGTTTCACCCCGTCTCTGCCAATATCTAAATATAAGTCTTCCTCTTCCATATCTAAATGTAAGTCTTCCTTTTTCTCAGATAGCTTTCTTCTCTCTTCTTGCCCCAAGAAGTATTTTCAGTATCATTTCTGAATAACCGGTAGGATGGAGAATCTCTGCAGAAGAATCTCATGACTTGGCCATTTGTTCAGTTACTCTCTTTCAAAACCATGTTTTAAAACTCATCTTCCTGGAACCTAGGAGACTTAGTAGAGGCCATCAACATTCCTGCCTACCTAGAGGAAAACTACGTTGATGAGGCTGAAGGGAAGAACACATCCTCATATTCAGACCCTCATTTCTACTGACAGAATTTGCTTTGGAATATAATAATGGTAAAACTTTAAAAAATGAACTTACAGCCAGCCTTTTCCAATCCTGGATTTTGGAAGTTTCTAAGAATCACATGAACTATCTGTAATTTGTCCCACATGCAACGATTTAGAATAGGATTCTACTTTTTAACAGGTCATTTTTGTCTCTTTTTCATACCTGGGTGTTTTGTTGTTGTCAGATATTGAAAAGCAAAATATGATACCACCAATTATGCACAGTGAGGCTCCTGCCCATCCAATAAACAGAGCGGCTCCTAATTCATACCTGTGAGAAAGCATTACACAAGTATTACAGCTCACTTATTTGGGGAGTAAACAGTATTTAACATTGCTAGTCAACATTTACTAAATGCTCATTATGTTTTTTTGCTATTGGAAATTGTGAAGGAAATAATAACACCTTGTGTCTGTAAAATGCTGTAAACTCTCCCCAAAGTGTTTTTATAGCCATGAAACCAACCCAACATCCTGAAAGGAAATGAGGACATCCACAGGGGTAAGGTCAAAGCAAAAGTAGTCACAGCCCGGGTCTCCTGACTCAGCCAGCACCTTTCCTCTGGACTCTGCTTTAACCTTGCCAAGCTTTCTTTATTCTGCTCTGCAGGACAAATCATTTAGGCAGACCGTAGTTAGAAAACGAAAGGTTGCTTTTGCTTTCATGTTAGTTCAATTTAGTAAATGTTTGTTGAGCACCTGCTATGTGCAAATCCTCACTAATCGCTACAGTCTAGTGGGGAGATGAATCAATAGCTATCATTTAGTGATAAATTGCTATTAAGCATCTGCCAGATGGCAGGTCACAGTGCTCTGCTAATGACCGCAGCAGGAGCGGATGCAAAGATAAACGAGACAGTCCTTGCCCTGGGAAGGCCATGAAACAAAGGTATGAACAGTACTACTGAGAACAAAAAACAAGATCACCTGCAGTAGTGGACTAGAGGAAATCCTTTTAGGGGAGGTGTAGTCACCCAGAGAACAAGGAATGAGAAAAGTACACCAAGGCTGGGCGCGGTAGCTCATGCCTGTAATCCCGACACTTTGGGAGGCCAAGGTGGGAGGATCACCTGAGGTCAGGAGTTAAAGACCAGCCTGGCCAACATGGTGAAACCCCATCTCTACAAAACTACAAAAATTAGCTGGGCCTGATGGCAGGTGCCTGTAGTCCCAGCTACTTGGGAGGCTGAGGTGGGAGAATTGCTTGAACCCAGGAGGCGGAGGTTGCAGTGAGCCAAGATCACACCATTGCACTCCAGTCTGGGCGACAGAGCAAGACTCCATCTCAAAAAAAAAGAACAGAACAGAACACTCAAACGTCAGGGACTCTGTGTGTTCTCATGCTTGTTTATCTGAAGAATAGGTTGGTTTCGGGTTTTTGTTTGTTTTTATAAAGAGTAACTCTCATTTGAGTCCCATAAACTTCCATGGCAAGGCAAAATAAATCTAGGTGCTTTATAAAGCCAGGGTCAGAGGGTCTGTTTTGATCACACAGAATCCATAGAGGAGATGGGGCAAGGAGAGTAAGAGGTCAGGGGAAGGCAAGACAAGGCCCAAGGTTGGTTCCTTCCGTAGGGTGCAGGGGAGCCAAGTTCAAGGGCCAAGGCCAGACTTTGGTATCAGATTGAGGCCACCAAGTGCTTCCTGGGGTCTTCCTGAGCCTTGCTGCACCCCCTCCTACTTGCAGTGTCACTATATGTGAACTCTGGCTCTGCACATGGGCAGGCTTTCTGGTGTGGTCTGAATCACAGGCAGAGTGATATAACAGAGTGGGCCCCTCACTAGTCAGGGAAGCAGGAAGCCGAGTATGCATTTAATCAACCATGCATGGTACCTGGCACTGGCATCCTGTATTAGTGATCCTCAAGATTTTAAGACACGTATCACATCTATCAGGGACATGGGATTCAGTTGTGCATTTTCAATTAGGATTGAGTTATGTGCGTGCACAGTAAATGCTGCTCTGTGACCCTTTCTTTACTCACTCTTGTGTTGCCTTTCCTGGGACATCAGGGTGATTGATGGGGCAAGGAACAGCTGTGACAGAACAACTAGGGGGAAGCCCCCTCCTCCTGTTCTGGACCACTAACTGCTCTGGCATCCCAGAAACTTCAGCAGGTTCCCTTAAGGGGCAATGGCAGAGACAGAGGGTTGGTGTAGTGGGGAAAAACACCTTCAGTCTTCATACGCACACACACACACACACACTCAAGGACTGAGTAGGGAAGTACACAGGTGAAAAAGAAGAGTTGGCCAGATCAGGAGTGTTGACCTAGGAGTTTCAGAAACTATACGTTCATTAAATACTGCCTTACACATCTAGAAAGATGCCCTGGATTTCTGCAGTCAGTCCTGCTTTTACATTGTTTTAATGAGATTATGCACAGACAACAAACAGCGTGCCTGCCAAACTGGAGGTGCATGTCATCTGGCCCCTGAAACACCTGGAAATCCCAGAAGATGGCATCAGATCTGTGTGCTGGCAGGCTTTTTACTGCTGACAACTAAATGAATGCACACTACTGAAAAATTCTGCAGGAAGTACACTATTATAGGATGATTATAATTGTATGACACTTTCTATTTTTCTCTATCTTCTCTCCTGAAACTATAGCTTAATATTACTCTTGGTGTAAATACGCCATGGAAACATGGTCTGAGATTTTTCTGAAAATACTGAGCTTCACTAAAATAGAATGCCAGTGCCAGATACCATCGTTAATTATAAATAAATCTCTAATTATTAATAGTAGTGGCCAGTTTGCATGAAGATGATAGAAATCATGAGCATAGCTTGGCACAATGAGTTCACTGAAAGGAACATTACAAACAGAGACACAGTATTGCTACAAATCACAGGATAAATTACCCAGGCAGATGACGAATTGGGTCTACGTTAATTTAAATCATATTGAAACTTTCTGGAGGAATTCAAGAATCATGAGTTTGGCTTATATTAATAACTTTTTAATATATTTTTAAAATATATCCTTTTTATGTATTTTTTTTTTGGAGATGGAGTCTCACTGTGCCACCCAGACTGGAGTTCAATGGTGCAATCTTAGCTCACTGCAACCTCCGCCTCTGGGTTCAAACGATTTTCCTGCCTCAGCCTCCTGAGTACCGGAGATTACAGGTGTGTGCTACCATGCACAGCTAATTTTTGTATTTTCAGTAAAGACAGGGTTTCACCATGTTGGTCAGGCTGGTCTCGAACTCCTGACCTCAGTTGATCCACCCACCTCGGCCTCCCAAAGTGCTGAGATTACAGGCGTGAGCCTTTTTAAAAAAATATCTTAAGTCACTATATATTGAATCTATTCTAAGGAAAAAATCATTTCCATTTGAATTTCTGGGTGAATTATGTCAGAGAACAACATTTAATAGTATCAATTTAGAGATGATTTCAGAAACCACATGTCTACCCAAGTATTTTTTTTTTTAACAATTTGGACGTGAAGGTTCTTGTGACATGCTCTGTCTCTTTCAGAGTCTTTTCCTTCTATCTGTTGAAAGACACATCTCACAATAACAGTGACTTCCATTCACACCTCTCAGTGTATATCTGGCAAAAACAGATGTGTGTTATTGAAAGACGGGATTGAGAAAGAGATTAACGTAATATCCACTCCAGTTTGTTCCCAAGGCACATACTCTTTCACATTGATTAGGAGACTTATTTAGTCTCTGTCTGGAAATCTTTCTTCCTTTTTGTTAACACTAAGAAGCTGATTTCAACACCTTGGTAAGATTATCCAAATTTCAGATTCTCTGCTGCAGGTCTTTCATGAGGCATATCCTCCTGGCCCTCAGCCAGCCTTCCTACTCAGAGTGTGCCCTCTTTATGACCAACACCAAAGTTTCTTCATTATTCTGAAAGGTTGCAAATCTACATGACATTGGACTGTTCCATATCCATGACTTGCAGGTTGAGGATGTAACTTCCATTTATGGAGGAAAATGTTGTTTTTAGAGGATCTTGCTTGATGGACTAATCAAAAGCTGTGCGTATTATACTTTAATAAAGTCACTGAGTGATTTTAGAACCGAGGAATGGGGAACAAATTTACTTCTAACAGAAATTAAAACACAGATAACCACGTATAATTTTCCCAAAATGGAAACCATAAGGATCTAAGGTGAAGATTCTCCACCCAGCTGTATGTGGTACTGTAAGCTGTTGCCCATGGCTCTCATTTCCTGTTGAGCGGCTACACCACAGCTGCAGACCTTCATTCTGATGCATTTCATACTTCAGTTCATATTTTAGCCATACCTTTAGAGGAATCCTAAGGAAATGGAATGCTGAACAACTCTTGTTTTCACCTCCTACTTTTGTCTTCCTGGCACCCCAATCCCTATTCTAATTTAGGTTTGCCATCCATGGGGAGCTGGTAGAGCCTCCTCTAGTTACCTCTACAGAAATGACATGCCAGGTATTGTGCTAATCAGGTGTTCAGGGCAGATAAGAGGGGCATGGCCCTGGCTCACAGATCCAGATTGGATAGTCTAGTAGGGATACTCAGACATTAAACCAACAATTACAGTACAGTGTGATGAAACAATAGAATTATAAGAGCATGTTTTTGCAAGGTAAACATTACCACGATTCTCCCAAATACACACATCAGTGGTTCAAGTCAGTGTCCATGCTAACAATAGCTACTGTTACTGTCAGGTCATTGTACTAGGACCTTTCTGTCCTAAGATTTTTTTTTTTTTATATAAACACTACCATATTCAATCTTCATCAAAAATCTGGGAGATAGGTATTACTATCCTCATTTTACAAATGAGGAAACTAAAGCTCTGGGAGATTAAATGACTTGTTCCTTCATGTCTCAGCTAAGTAAATAGTAGACCCAGGATTTAAAACCCGTAACTGTGATTCCAAACTGAAGCTCTTAATTGGCGCCATCATCCTTTTATGTACACTTTAGCTAAGTAAAAGATTTTATAAATATAAAAAACCCAATCAATGCAGATTTTTAGTTGTCATTTCAGAAAGATGGGAGTTTTCTCTCTCCTTGGCCCATTAAATTCTCAGTGGCTCAAGAGCTTCAGGGCATGGAATTTTTTTCTGAATGCCCTTGGGCTGCCTTTTCATCTGGTACAAAAAGAGGTGAGGATGCCAATTAAAATCAGGGCATGTTGGAGCTGAAAAAGGAAAGAGCAGCCCCTCCCAAAGCAAAGCAAGATCGGTTTTAACAAACAAAAGCACCTCATCCTTTTTAGATCCCCAGAGAAGTGAAGTGACCTTGCAGAAGGTCACAGAGCTAGGAGCCAGGTCTTTTGCCATCCTTCAATACTGTGTTTTTTGCAAACATACTGTCCTGCTCCTCATTTTCATCAAGAGTAGGAACAGCCAAAAGACATTTTCCAATTACCTTAAAACTACTACATAAGTTTTTAAAAAAGAGTTTAAAATCCAGAAAGTACACTGATATATTATTAAAGTTAACATTTCAAAATTGAATTCTATTGGTCTAACACAAAACTTTTTCTTCAATGCATCGCCTTATGTTAAATACAATCCAAAATCTATAATAAACTGCATGAATTGATTTTATTTTTATACAAATAAGTATTCTAAAGCAATTACCTGCATTTCCCCAAAATACACCTCATTCTTTTGGGGCCCCAGTTATGTGGGGTGCCCACTCATCCTGTGTATCTCTCTGAGGCTGCCATGGTCCAGCCTCCTTTGTGAGACTCTCAGCCTCCCCCTCTGCTGGGTTCTCTCCTACAGTCTGGCAGATGCCACAGGACTTCCTACCCAAGGATCCAACAAGACTTGAAAAATAGTGGCAGGTGCCTCCCAAATGGTGGCTAAAGTGGGATGGAATAATTTAAATTATAAGTGTCTACTTATATATGGAAACTTCATAGAGAAGTTTTATATTTAGGAAACTCAAAATAAAGACATCTGGGAGGGGTACCTATATAAAAAACTGCTTTTCTGTGGCTAGATTATAACAGACACATACACATTATCCTTCCATGCACTATGATTTTCATTAGGGTAGTTCAGAATTCTATAAATTGTATATATTAATAACAGGTAGCATTTATTGATTACCTACCATGTGTCACTGTGGTGGATGCTTTTTAGGTGTTTTCTTTTTATTTTCTAAAATGAACACGTCTCAAGGATTTTATTTAGCTCAGTAACTAATTAGGGAAGCAAAAATATTAGGTCTGTGAAAAAGTAATTGAGGTTTTTGCTATTGAAAGTAATGACAAAAACTGCAATTACTTTGCACCCACCTAATACATTACAAATTGTCCAGAGGTAAATTCAGGAAATATATTTAGGCAATCAGGAATGTTGAAATAAATTTGTAAATAGATATAAATCTGGTCTACACATATTTTATATATTTAATTGTATACATATTTTATTCCTCCTGAAATTTCCTATCTTTAGACCAATATTTCCCCAATATGTTATTTTCTTTAATCCTCTAAAATTCAGAACAGGAAATATTATCTCTGTTATCCAGTCAAGGCCACTGCATCCAACCTAAGATCACAGTAGAGCAAGGGCCAGAGCCGGAGCCAGGATCTCAGCAGAGTCAAACTCTAAAAACTCACCCTTCACCTCTCTGCCACCTGCCTAACAGTGTGTAAAGTGATCAGTGAGTGTCTACATAGGAGTTCTAATTCCTGCAAACTATTCACAGAAATTTAAAAACCATCCACAGTAGGACTAAATCTAATGTTAGCCAAAGTAAACTGTAAAAGGAACATCTCATGTTCCCAGAGTCACACAGTTCAATTCAAAACCAAATCTGTTGCTCAGCACCATCCATGCCATTAATCTCTATTGGTGTGTGGATAATTGGGGAGTTTGCTTGGCCTTGATCTTACGTGAGAAATGAGGCGCTGAGTCATAATAATCACAGTAGTCACAATAACAGGTTTACATGCAAACTTTGAAGTCTGAATAAACTGACATCACAGAGAGGACTGTGCTTCAAGGTGGGAAATTCCTAAAATAACAAATACTGCCCTGAGATGCCTTAGGGCATTGCCAGTATTGCTAAACATGTGTCAAGAATCGGTGTGTGGATGTGGGTATACATGGCTTTGTGCTGAAGTAAAAATATACAGACGGGCTTGCAACAAAAGAAACTTGGGTCAATCAAAAGCGTACCTGACATTTCATTCAGTCTGAACACATTTTAGAATTGAACCAAGAGTATCGATCCAGTTGACAACTTTAAATGATTACTTATCTCGAACTCAATGCTATAACAGAGATAACCAGTAATTTTTAAATTACGCATGACTTTATTGATTGATTGATTGATTGATTGAGGCAGAGTCTCACTCACTCTGTCACCCAGGCTGGAGTGCAGTGGTGCGAATTGGCTCACTGCAACCTCCACCCCCTGGGTTCAAGTGATTCTCCCGTCTCAGCCTCTTGAGTAGTTGGGACTATAAGTACCCACCACCACACCCAGCTCTTTTTTGCATTTTTAGTAGAGTTGGGGTTTCACCATGTTGGCCAGTGTGGTCTTGAACTCTGGACTTCAAATGATCCACCCGCCTTGGACTTCCAAAGTGCTAAGATTATAGGCATGAGCCACCACACTCAGCCAAGCCTTATGCTTTCATGCTAGGTCCCCTTCAAACGTGCCTTCTACTTCAGAGCCAAGTGTCTTAAAACAATTATCTCTTCTACTAGGTTTCCAATATTTCAACATACATTTCTCTGTGGCTAACCTTAACAGACTACATAAGGTAATGTACTATACATTAATATACTCTGTATTCGGGTCAGCATCCCTAAAAACAGTAGGTAGCATTTAGTAGGTAAGTGTTTACTATGTACTAGCATGATTCTAAACAGTTGAAGTGTACTATCTCATTTCATCCTTTCAGCAATCTCCTAGTATGTATTATTCCCATTCTACCGATAAGGGACACCGGGTACAGAAAGTGTAAGTAACTTCTTCAAGGTTACACAGCTAGAAAGTGGCAGAGCGAGGGTTTACTCTCAGTGGCCTGGATCCAGAGTCCTTATTCTTGAACAGAGTGCCATGCTACCTCTCCCTGTTCCTTGAAGCGATCACCACAAGCACATTCCTTTTTACTATTCTAGGAGAGATGCAAATGGGCAGACAGTCCTACACTACTGCAGATTTACTATCCTTGCTTAAGGGTCATGGAGCTTGGGACAGCTACAAGAGATTCCAAAGTGAGCAACGCGTGGTTTTGACTTTTAGATGCTGATGGTTTTGTTTAGGAGAGCAGCCAATAAATAAGCAGGTGCAAACCACCGGTAGGGTTAGGATGGAAGGAAGCATGAGGTGGAAAGGGAGCACCCCAAACAGGAACACCCCACCCAGAATGTAGGTCCTGAAGGCTGATAAGAGGTTAGCCAGGATGTGAAAAGGAGAGGAGCAATGAGGGTAAGAGCTGAATTACCAGAAAGCAGGGCACACTGGCAGAAATCATGATACAAACTGGTCAGTAAAAACAAAAGTGAGCCCCAAATATTTAGTTCTCAAGCAGATTTTTAAGTCATTCTAGCACAACAAAACCATCAAAGTAATTCTGGTGATCTGAGGTGGCCTACGCTCCTTCTGGACAAACTGAAACCACTGAATAACATTTTCTTAATATTTAACAGTTGAACTCTGTTTTGTTCTTACACTTGGCACTTATCTAGAATCTCCTATCTAAGAATCTGTGAGCTCAACATTAGTTCATTCTCCAAATCACCTCATGAATGGAACAAACTTAAATAAACAAACATTCATAATGTATTAAATCACAGTAAGTATAGAATAGGGAAATTAAATATCTTGACAAGGTCCCCTGGTGAGGTCAATATTCTTTTCAACCTCACCCAGGAAAATCGTTATAATCTAGAAATTTACTTCTTACATTGTCTACTGTCCATTCAACTTGACAACAAGAATGAGAGAATTTGTCTGAAAGTAGGTAGTTGTTTATTTCTAACTACTAACTAGCCACAATGGTGAAAAGATTTTGCCTACATAAAGCTTAAATCCTAAAGTAGAAACCAAACATATTGCCAGGAATGAGAAGTGCAATGTGATTTTGAAAAGTCTGGAAATAAAGAAAGCCTAGAGGATAAGACCCCAACACGAGAATAGAGAATATCTGGTCCAAAATATTAATGGTAAATCTCATATAAGAAAAAAGAGTAAGTCTAAGTCTAAGACAACAATTCTGTTCTACTTCCTTAACCAGAGCAATTGGTTAAATGGTGTCACTTTGCATGATTTGAAAAGAAGTTTCTTAATGTTGATCAATTTTTACTTGGAATAGTTTCTCTAAGGCAACAAAGCAGGACATTCAGAAAGTTAGTGGTCTGGACAACAATACAATGGTGGGAATAATGTAATTATATTTCAACATCCTGGTATGGTGAATCATGCTAAGGAGTACCTATTACTACAAGCTTGTAGGAGATTTTTTTTATTATTGTTAGGTTTCATTTTAATAAAAAGGAGGAGGTCGGTTTGGCACAGCCTAAAGGGAAAAGTTGAAAAACAGTTTTCAAGGCTCCACAAGAGCTCATGCTGGAGTCAGCAAACATAATCACAAAATGAAGTGAAATCGAATGAAAGAAAGCAAACAGAAAGGAAAAATGGGGAAATAGCAGAACACAATGAAACCCTTTACAGATTGCAATTCTGTCAAATGATTGTAGCTTGGAAGAAAAATCTTTCCAGACACGTGGTGGGAAAGGAAGGGCGTTTAGAGGAACTAGCCACTGAATACAGAGTGCAATGCTGCCCGCCGCGTGCCTGCTGCAATCTTTACTCCAGCTCCATGCCAGAAGGCACTCATTTTTTCTCATCAGCAAAGCTCCTGTTGAGTTCCCTGCACATAGCAGGAATGTAGCAGGTACTTGGTTCATGAGCTTTAGTTGTGTTTTCCTAACCTGGGCAACCAAGATGTGCCTTATATAGAGTTGTCCTGGAAATCTACAAAGAAGATCCAATTAACACAACATACAAATCTGAAGAAAAACAATAGCAGCAGCAAAGCAAGAACGACAAAATCATGCTCTGAAGTCTAAACTGTCTTCCAAAGTTCTAGGGTTTGGGTATTGGAGAGCAAGTATTTGCTCACCAGAAATTTAAACTAGAACATGTGGCAAGCAGCAGTCTCTCACTCTGCTTCCTAAGGGCCCAAACACACATGCTCCTGCAGGGAGAGATGGTATTTAGTGGCAGCTAGTTTTTGTAAGATTCACGTATGATAATAATGGGAAGAAGAGAGCCTTCTTGCTCCATCCTCTGGGAGGCTCCCTCTATCCACTGAGACAACGGGAAGCTTCTCTGCTCATTCTGAAAGGACAAGGTCTACAGATAAGAATTTCACTTCTAGGTACTGTGTCAGGCAGAGAAGACAGAGTTGTATAGATGTTTTCTGACCTCAAGGAACTTAATTCTCATGCCAGTTGATTAAGATACCAAAGACATGGTCAGAACATTGCTATAGTGGCATCCCCTACATCCCAGCCACCCACCTAGGGCTGGCCCTGCCACGAGCTTTGATTTTACAACGTATCCTCTCTCAGTTCATGTACAAACAAAACCAGAAGCATCAATTATCAAATTCCAGCAAATGCTAGCCAAAGAAGCGCTATCCCTAGAAAAAGCCAAAATAAAATCTTGCTTTAAAAATGATGCCTTTTCAGACCTAACCTAGGAAATCAGTTCATTTTGTGCTGATAGCTGATTTATAGCTTATTTGTCTTCCTAGTTTTTATCCCCCCTACTAGAAGGTGTTGATAAAGGGAAATGTAATGAAGTCATGTTAGTTAATTTATTAGTTCTTATACAAGTGTGTTTTGTTTAAATGAGATCTGAGTTCTTGTGGGTGTCATGTCATTTTTGTGCCTCTTTCTATCACTGGGGTAATTAGAATCTGATGGTATCTACAATTCTCAGGCCTTGATAATTCCCTGATCCAGCTGGATTTTGTTGAACTCATGCAGGACCTTTCTTTGTCAAAGGCATTGCAGGGAAAGCAGAGATGAAGGAGAGAAAGTCCCAATCTCAGAGAGTCAACTCATTCTCAATATCGGCTTTTTTATAGTCCATATTTTCTATAGACCTTGATGTGAAGGGGCTGTTATTGGTTTTTTTTAAATGTATTTATTTTTTAGAGGTGGGGTTTCACAGTGTTAGCCAGGATGGTCTCGATCTCCTGACCTCGTTATCCGCCCACTTCGGTGTCCCAAAGTGCTGAGATTACAGGCACAAGCCACTGCGCCCAACCCAGGGGCTGTTATTTGTAAATATTACCAATGTATAAATAAGCAGCGCTGTTTTTCATGACCCCTGGTTCTTGTGCTTTTAATTACATAAGGTAAATTGGTGAATTGTAGGTGTTATATTTTTAAGCCATCTCAGAAAAGAATTAATAAAGGCATCTAAAAAGATAAGCCACATCTTACGTACTATACAGAATTAAAAAGCAATCTTAATAATAGTTAATACTGTATAATAAGAGCTAATACAAGGTGCTTGCTCTGTCAATCACATCTATATATATATCTCCTCTCAACTTTCACAGCAATTCTGTGAGAGGAGTACTACTATTTGTTTTACACAGAGAATACAGACTGAGAGAGAGAGAGACTGGGCAGAAATAGAAAAAGAAATGCCAAGCTGTAATGAGAATGGAATAGCTCAATGTAGCACTAAGAATTTGAAAAAGAGGAAAACCTCTCATAGCACCTAAGGACTGAACTGAGTTTAACCAAAATCTGAAAAGAGAATACAAAATTCCAATGGCACTAAACTGAATTAGGTGACTGAGCTACAGCAAGCACAGAAAACAGTCACACAAAGAGAGCTTTAAGTTATTGTTTGTATACAAATTAACCTTGATCATTTGAGGAAAGATTCCAATGATTTTTAAGATATAGACAAAGATATCCTTAATAATTGTCAGGAAAATAAAAACAGTAATATAGAAAAGAAAATACACAAAAGTAAGCGATGTGTTGAATAAAATAAACCATGAGAAATATAGGTTTGCTGCATATTTATATCAAACCCTAAAATAAAACTGTATCATTGAAATACAATATTTTATTTAAATATCATTAAAATATTTCTAAGTTTCAGAAATACGGTCTTAGTTTTCATTTCAATGTTTGCTGCCATGTCTATCTGTGAAAATCTCATTTGAAAAATAAGTTAGGAGAAATTAATAAATCAGGACATGCTTTTGTATCATAGGCAGGGGATAAAAAAGTTATACTGGGGTCTAAAACATTTGTTTTTGTTTCCCATTTAATAAAATTTCTGAATAAAACCTATTTTTAAATGTCTAGAAGAGGCTGGGCATGGTGGCTTACGCCTGTAATCCCCGCACTTTGGGAGGCTGAGGCAGGAGGATCACTGAAGACTAGGAGCTGGAGACAGGCCTGGGCAACACAGCAAGACCTTGTCTCCATAAAATTTAAAAATTATCCGGGGCTGGGCACGGTGGCTCCCGCCTGTAATCCCAGCACTTTGGGAGGCTGAGGCAGGTGGATCACCTGAGGTCAGGAGTTTGAGACCAGCCTGGCCAACATGGTGAAGCCCCGTCTCTACTAAAAATACAAAAGAATTTGCTGGGCATGGTGGCGCGTGCCTGTAATCCCAGCTACTCAGGAGGCGGAGGCAAGAGAATCACTTGACCCTGGGAGATGGAGGTTGCAGTGAGCTGAGATCACACCACTGGACTCCAGCTTAGGCAACAAGAGTGAAAACTCTGTCTCAAAAAAAAAAAATTATCCGGGTGTGGTTGCACATACGTGTAGTCCCAGTTATTCTGGAGGCTGAGGCAGGAGGATCACTTGAGCTCAGGAGCTCAAGGCTGCAGTGAGCTATGATCATAGCACCACACTGCAGCCTGAGTGACAGAAAAAGGCCCTATCTCTCAAAAAAAAAAAAAGTACAAAAGAAACACCCTTAAACAGTATATGCAGCATATTTCACAAAAATTACAAAATAATGGAATATTACAAATCATGCATTTTAAGAGCCAGTGTTCTGAGTTTCAACCGCCTGATTTAATTCACAGTTCAACCAGCCTACTCGTTTGGTCCAACTTCCCTTGAACACATTACTTGGCCTCTTTCCTCCATTAAAAAAAGAAAAAAGTACCAAGAGGACCTACTTCATAAGGTTATTGTAAGAATAAAATAAAATAACATAATAAAATAATATTTGCAATGCTCTGGTTGGCACCTGGTAGGGACTCAACATGGGCTATTATTTTCATTATATTTCATGATATAAGCATTTACTATTTATGCATAAGCTACACTTAAGACAGAACTAGAAAATCAATTTCCTGAAGATTCCTAAAACCACCAGAAAGAAAGTAAAGCCCAGCTGACCGGTTATTTCGGTAATATACTTCCTAAAAATTCTACAATATTTGACCTGAAGTCTAAAATAAAATTGCAGCCTCATTGATAGCAATGTACACAGATATATGCGTGGCTTCCTAAAGAGGGATGTAGATACAGTCTCAGGTAAGACAAAATATTTAATGTATTAATTCTGATTTGGTATCCCTGGGGTTTTTCCCAATACAAATAAATAAGCCTAAGAAAACTATGAAAAGCAACAGCCCATAGTTTAAAAACAACACCAACAAGCAAACGAATCTGTTAATTCCAAAGCATTCATCTGCAACACAGACCAGCCACATCTGGGTAAAGGTGCTCTCCTCCTACAGCGCTTTTTAAAAACCTTGCATCATGTCCAGTTTCCTTATAAAGGTTTATTAGGTGGAGTTTGTTAAGACAGTAGTTAACAGAGCAAATTTAAAACACCCAGAAACTAGTGTCTGGCAAATATCATTTTGAGTAGACAACAATCAAGGGAGCTTTTAATTTTCTGTTCTCACACTGCATCATTCTTTTCTCTGTCTGATCCTTTCACTTTACTTGACCTCAATTTTATGACGTAAAGCAGAGACGATGAAGTTTATAGTTCTAAATTTGATGCCTTGAACTATTCAGAGACAAGACACCATAACACTAGCAAAGTAATTAAATGCATCTTTTGCCTATGTGGCACATTACACATTTAATCTTGAATGATGTCATTGGTTACCATTTATCAGCATGTCTCACTTTCAAAAGCCGTATAGGAAATTCATGTCTCTTAGCTGAGAATATTAATTTACATACGTTTCCTGTGAGCTAGAAACAAACTGAGAAGAGTACTTACTTTTGCTCCACAAAGAGAGGATCAAAGAATTCCGTTGTGATTTTGTTTGCATACAGGGAACAGCCAGTCATTGAGCACAGCCCTAACAAGTATCAGAGGGAAAGGACTATGGTGAGTGTGATTTTATTAACATCATCAAGTACCTTGTTTGGAAGAAAGTTACTATTTACCTGACAGTATGAACACAATCCCGGCCAAACAAGCAATCTTAGCTTTGGCTTTATCGGAGCCTCCAACTTTGGTACACTTCATTCCAAAGAGTGCAAATATGGAACCAAAGAAGCCCAGGCTGACAGCCGCGATCATAAGTCCTCTACATGCCTGGATATAACCTGCAATTAGAGTAGGTCATTTACTTTACATAAAGCGTGTGACTGTCCAGGGAGAAATTCTCATTTTATTTTGTCATTCTGGATGTTTGTTTGTCAAAAAGATAACTGTAATGGTGAAAACATGTGGCAAGACAAGCCAGAAAGGAAAGCAAGTGAATCTACCGGGAGTGCCTATTCTAGGTCACATGCTGTGAAGTGCGGTTTATGCACAATCCCCAGGATAGATCTCTGAATGTTATCATTCCCATATTCACTGATGAGGAAACTGAGGCACACCAAGGTTATGTGACTTACCAGAGGTGAGTTCGAAAGTGGCAGACATGGATTCCATCCCAAATCAGACTACAAATTCCATATAACATTGCCTTTCACTGTGAAAAGCATCACTTGCCACTATCAGAACTCTCTAGCTCCTCTGCTCATTGGATCTTAAAAGGGTGTTTTAATGGTTTTGACATTATCAAATTACAAGATTTATAATTGGGCAGCAGAAAGAGCTCCAAAGAGTCAAACCTCCCAATACTAGTGAAAGCTTATTAATAGGAGACTAACCAGAATATCATCATGAACCATGGGGGAGTCTAAGCCAGGAAATATTTTAGTGAAGTACTATTGTTTTCAGGGCATATATAATAAAATTGGGTTTTAAAAAGCACTGTTTTGTAGAAGAGTAATTTATAGTAATTAAATCAACTGTTCTCCTATAAATGAATGAATGCCTTTAAAGTACCCTAAAAAGTGGCCAGGCGCTGTGGCTCACGCCTGTAATCCCAGCACTTTGAGAGGCCAAGGCAGGCAGATTACGAGGTCAAGAGATCAAGACCATCCTGGCCAACATGGTGAAACCCCGTCTTTACCAAAAATACAAAAATTAGCTGGGCGTGGTGGCGCATGCCTGTAGTCCCAGCTACTCAGGAAGCTGAGGCATGAGAATTGCTTGAACCCAGGAGGCAGAGGTTGCAGTGAACCGAGATTGTGCCACTGCACTGCAGCCTGGGCGACAGAGCGAGCCTCTGTTTCAAAAAAAAGTACCCTAAAAAGTATGTTCTGTTAGTTCATTTGTTCATCCTTCCTGCGCTATGCATTTTCTCAGTTACATATTTTTATTTGCATAGTCAGGATATGGGGTAAACTTCAGTGTGGCTTTTTTTTTCCAGGTTTTTACATTAACAGGGTTTAAACTAATAAACTTTTACCACACAAGCCATTTTCATTTCAGCCTGAAACAATGCCATATTTCAATCTAAAATAGTGATAGTAGCACATACTGGGTGTAAGTAAATATTTGCTAAGTAAATGAACATATAAACCTACATCAGGTTTACATTTGGAATTAAACTCTTTAACTAGAAAAAACCTCTTATGTGCCAAGATATAACAAGTTATTTATTATTGCTATTCAAGCAAAGCCATAATAAATAATAATTCTAAGACCACGATAATCATGAATTTAGGGAATAAATACTAATGGCTTCCAGTCCATGTTTCTTTTTTTCTTTTCTTTTTTTAAGACAGGATCTGGCTTTTGTCACCCAGGCTGGTGTGCAGTGGCACAATCATAACTCACTGCAGCCTCAGATTCCTGGGTTCAAGAGATCCTCCTGCTTTAGCCTTCTGAGTAGCTGAAATCACAGGCGCTTGCCACCACCTATGGCTAATTTTTAAATGTTTTCAAGAGACAGGGTCTTGCTATATTGCCCAGATTAGTCTAGAATTCCTGGCCTCAAGCAATCCTCTCATCTTGACCTCCAAAATGGTGAGATTACAGGCAAGAGCCACCGAACCTGGCCCCAGCCTGTGTTTCTTTAGAAAAGAATGAAATTGAAGTTTTACTCCTATTCCTTGGACCCATTTTTGAAGAGCAAACCGGAGTTGCTCTAGTTAATTGTAAACACTTTAGCCTCCCACAAATGCAGACTGCAAGGACAATGATCTTCTATTGTGTAGTGTGAATTATTTCCACACAAAAAACCATTTCATCAACACCGTGGCTATCAAAAACAGCAAGAAATTTATTTTAGCAAAACAGGATAATGGAGGCTTCTTTCATAGGAATCACTGTGCTGCAGGGCTATTTGGGTCTCTGCTGCCAAGTGCTGAAGCAGCTCTATTTTAAACTTCAGTCCTCAAGCTCCCCAGCCAGAGCCTAGACAGCAGGTAGAGGCAAGACAGGAAGAGGAAGCCTGTCAGTCCCTCCAAGATTCAACAGAGCCTGCAAAGATAACCCAAACTTGTTCATCACTTCCCACCAGGGCGACTGGAACAGTGTGTCTTCATTCTTTTTGGAAATTCATTTTAATCCATGGTTTGGCTGTTTTATAGCTGACTCCAACTGCAGTCATTAAATAAACAAAAAATGGGGACTCTATTTATATATACTCCTAGAAAACATTAGCATGCACCATAATTTGCATTTCCTTTAGTTATCTTCCATGCTTTGTTAACAGAAAACGCAAGTTGTTGGGAATTTACCAAAGGTTAAATTCTATAATCTGGTCATTTAGAACGCGGAATGCATTTCCCAGATGATAAACAGTGGGTAGAATCACAGGCCTACCCATTTGACTCTTAATATGACAGGGAAAATAACAGTAGTCTTTAAACTTTATGTAATCACCACTCATAACATTTTTCCCGAATTTCTTACTCTGAGGTGTCCCATCCCAGCCCTGGTATTGGCAGCAAGACCCGCTTTGGTCTCTTGACACAAGCACAAGAGAAGAGGTGGGCAGGGCAGATTCTGATCTGGTCAGGTCCTTCTTTTGCGCCAACCAGAACCCGGATTTGGAAGGTGAGGTACGTTTCTCCAGCATGGACAGTAGCAATAACTTGCTAATTTTGGGCATGCACAAAGAAGGCAATTTACGCCGGGCGTGGTGGCTCACGCCTGTAATCCCAGCACTTTGGGAGGAGGAGGCGAGCAGATCACGAGGTCAGGAGATCGAGACCATCCTGGCCAACACCGTGAAACCCCATCTCTTTAAAAAAAAAAAAAAAAAAAAGAAGAAGAAGAAGGCAATTTACAAGGACAATCATTGGCCCCAGATTTTCTGAAATGGAGAGCAAAGAGCAGGGGATAAAATCCCCTGCCCGCCATAAATGTAATGGAGTTAGTTGCTGGTAAGCCTGAGATTTGTAAATTCTCAGTGTTCTAAGGCTACCAGTCCTTACAACACCTGCAGATCAGGCCCAAGACCATTCCAACAAACCCTTTCAGAGTTTATCTTTTGCAAAGCAGACCTGGACAGCCTTGCTTTCTAACAGTTCCTGAGGGCAAAACTTATAAGTAACACCATCAGGAGAAGTGGTAGTAAAAAGCTAGTCAAGGAGGCCATTATTTTTGACAGGTCTAATTTACTGACACCGTTAATAGCTAATTAACACATTAAGGTGCTGAGGCATGAACATATTTACTTAGAAGTTCTCTGAAGTATAATTTATAGTTAGTTCTCCTGGGAGAAACAGCAAGCATTCCCGCTAGCAAAAATAGATGGGCATACACTAAAAACAAGCCGGCTGAAAATCATTCTCAGCTGAAGTTCAAGTGGTGCTTTGAAAGGCGTATAGGTTAACAATAAACAGAAACCACAAACTCACTCAGCTGTGAAATTTCCAAATAGTAAAATAAAGCAACTTTAAATTAATGAACTCTGTTGGAGGGAAACCTTCAAGGTGTTCCTTAAAAGTTAAGTATTTTCCAAATGATGTGTACTTTATTTTGCAAATCAGCAAAAAAAACCGAAAACATTCACTTGGTGGAGACAATTTGCTAATAGCACCTGTGCTAATTGATGGATGGGGTGGGGGAGGAGGGAAGAATGTGCTTTTCTTCTCAGGGTAGCTTTGTGTACTTCTGCCAATCCCTTGAGCGAACAGTGGTAGGGGGAGTGCAGGAGCTCTGAGTTTCAGCTCTGGTGCTTCTATTTACCCGAGGTATGCCCTTGGTTATAGGATCTAATCTCTCTGAGGCTTTTTTATCTGTAAAACAGGGATAGCAGCACCTCGTTCACAGGATGAATAATATGGGTGTCTGCCGAGTAGTAAGAAAGTCATCAAAGCACCCCTTCCATACTACAATGGATTCTAAACAGAAATTAGAGCTGGGTTCTTAACGTGGCATAACATTAAATCTAGACATTTAGCTTTGCTAAGCCTCATTTTCCTTACAAGGACAACAAGTGGCAATGATACACCTAAGGAAGGGGAATCACAGATTTCTTCTTATAAGAAATTCAGGGCTGGGCACGTTGCTCACGTCTCTAATCCAGCACTTTGAGAGGTGGAGACAGGCAGATCACTTGAGGTCAGGGGTTCGAGACCAGACTGGCTAACATGGTGAAACTCTGTCTCTACTAAAAATACAAAAATCAGCCAGGTGTGGTGGCAGGCACCTTTAATCCCAGCTACTCAGGAGACTGAGGTTGCAGTGAGCAGAGATTGCACCATGGCACTCCATCCTTGGTGACAGAGTGAAACTTTGTCTCAAAAAAAAAATGTAATTCAGAATAATGACTTATTTGACTCCAAGAGTTCTTCCACCTAACACAAGACAGGCAAGAGTCACGAGCCTTCTTGCTTCCTTCCTGGATTCTCTTCCCAATCTAGAGTTCATGCCTGGGCTTAAGGGGAGGACTGGTCTACTCAGGCTCCCATGGCCACTTTCTCCAAAGGCAATGTCAGGACCAGGATCCACCAGATGCGGCTGCTGTGGGAATGCAAGGTAGAGAGGACAAACAGAGGGGCCCTACCCCAGAAGGTTCCACTTCCAGGTGGGGAAAGCAACTTCCCTCCACAGGAAAACACAGTTGTGCGATTTAGTCCTCTAAAATGTTATTCTCAGAGATACAGAAAGGCAAGTTTGTTTTGTGGTAGGAAATGCCCTCTTAAGCCACAGAAGGCAACGTCATCAAAAAACAGACTGATAAATATGATTCCATGACAAATTTTAAAGTCCTATATGAGAAAAGGCATCATAAATTTCAAAGAGAAACCACCGTGGTGTGAGATTGCAACCTGCATAGCAAATCAAGGACTGACAAATCATCTAAACCACGAAGAAACAGAACCATGGGCCTAAGATATGGACTTCAACTCACAAAAGAGAAAAAAACAAATGGTCAGTAAATATTTAAGACGGGTTTTGACCATTTTTATAACCAGTGATTTTAACCATGGCAATCAGGGAAATGTCAATTAAAGTAACAAGATGGCTGGGCGAGGTGGTGCACACCTGTAATCCCAGCACTTTGGGAGGCCAAGGCGGGTGGATCACCTGAGGTCAGGAGTTCGCAACCAGCCTGACTAATATGGTGAAACCCCAACTCTACTAAATACAAAAAAATTAGCCGGGCATGGTGGCGCATGCCTGTAATCCGAGCTACTTGGGAGGCTGAGACAGGAGAATCTTATACCTGGGAGGTGGAAGTTGCAGTGAGCCAAGACCGGGCCATTGCACTCCAGCCTGGGCAACAAGAGTGAAACTCCTTCTCAAAGCAAAAACAAAAACAAAAGATAACAAGATAATATGTCATCTATAATACTGAATGAACGCAGAGTGGTGAGAACGTGGAGAAGCAGGTATTCCCATACACTGTCAGTGGAAAGTAATTTGGCAGTATTAACTGAATATTAAAATGCACCTGTTTTCTACTGCTCTGACAATACCATATCTCAGTGGAATTGAGTCTACAGAAATATACACACGTACAAAGAGGTGAATGTAGAGGTGCTTCAGTAAAGCACCATCAACAAAGAAAGGTTGGAAAAGGTCCAGTGTCCTCAATGGATCCACGGTTAAACAAGCCATTTTATGCAGTCTAATGAATACACCAGGTAGCAGTTACACAGTCACTTCGGTAAGTACTGACTTGGAAAAATATACTCATTTAAAAATGTTGCAGAACAATCAGTAATGTCATGCCATTTATGTTTTTAAAAGCCATTTTTTAGTCACATGAGCACACAGGAAGGCCATTTTGCAGGTTGGATGGCATATAAATGTCACTCTCTCTGCTCTCCTCTCAGCTAACCAGGACTTGATAACCGAACTATTCCTACTTCCTCTTCACTCCCCGATCTGCCCCAAAACAGGTACAGCACCACCTCGACTCTCACTGCAGACACCTAAGGAAAAGCATTATTCCGCACTTAATAATCTTCACAGAACATTTATTTCCTTCTCTCCCTTGTCCCCCAACTGTCCTACAGAAGGAAGTGTACCTACCTGGCACACTATCTCAGGGAACAATAGAGTCACAAACATAGAGTTACAACTGTTCAGAGGACAGTAACATATTGCAAACCACAGAAACAAGAGAATGCCTGTTCATCTACCTGGATGCGTGCTCTACAGACCACAGGAAATTCAGTGGTAATGCTGGGGAATAAACAGTGTTCCGGCTGCTGATTTTACCCAACAGGACATGGACTTGGGTGCCACCCTTCTAAAAGTAGTTGTGTATTCCTTATACGGAGGTTCCATCAAATACCACGTTGAGCAACAGTTTGCTTTTCGTGGCAAACCCCATCTTAGAGGAATCAACTCTTTTCTTTCATTTACCCAGCTATGCAAACAAAAACTGCCAAGTGCGGTAATAAAAGAAAAAAAAAACACCTCAAATCTAGAAATACGTCATGTAAATAACTCCTAAGTTTCTGCCAGGATCCGTTTGCCGTAAAATCCTGGAAGCAAAGAGCCCGGAATTGAGCAATCACCGGGACCGGGATGACACCGGCTGTTGTCTTCAAACTCAACAGAGGCAGAGTTCTATGTGAATATCCACCAGCTGCTACCAGCTAAGGCCTGGTTAAGCGAAGCAACGCAGGTGAACATCTACAAAGGAACAACCCGGGCGTACAGCAGCAGGCACCGAAGACTCGCACGCAGAGCTGGTCTGCTCCCGGCGCCACGCTCGCGCGACCCAAGATTCCCTACCCTCTGCGGACTCATCGCAGCACCGCGAGGGCTATTTATTTTCTAAAACTCGGAGGAAGTGTTTGTAGTGTTGCCTAGGCAGACAAGTTTATAGAAGCTCTTTAAAGGGAAACAATAACAACAACAACAACAAACCCTGCAATATGTTTTCCCCCTTCCACCCCGTCACCCCCCACCCCCGCCTACTTTTAAAAGAACCAACGAAATGGCTCAAGGGAGATCAGGGCAAGCGGATTTGGCTTGCAATGACACCATTTTTATCAGAACCCAGCCTGGCGGGGGTGGGGCGTGGGGGAGAAGGAGGAGACAAACCCCTGCAGCAGGAACTCTGGGTCCCAAGAGTCCTCAAGATATGGGGAGGGGGGTGCAGCCGCGTCCTCGACTCTCGGGACGGCAAAGCTCCCCCATCCCCAGACGCCTGGGAGTCACCAACCCAGGCCTGTCTGCGTGTTCCCTCTCCTGGAGTCCAGGGCTCGAACAGGCGCCCCGCGGGACAGCCGTCAGGAGAGGGCGGGCACCAAGTACCATCCCCGGCTCCCTGAGGCCCAGCGGGGAGAATAGTCCGGCCTCGGAGGAGTCCAGTTCGGGGGTCCCGCCGGGGGTCTAGGGCGCGGGAGGGCGCCCCGCGGGCTGGCCATCGAGAAGGGAGGGCCAAGGGCAGGGGCCGCGAGGATGCAGACCGTCCAGCGCCAGCATGGAGGGGAAGTCCTTGCAGTTGGAGACGCCCGTGGAGTCGGTAACGCAAGTCTTCCACAGGTTGGCCCAATAGGTGGCGGTGGTGATGACCGTGCCGTCGATGGTGGACACCTTCCAGTAGTCGGTGGGCAGCGTGGAGGACACCAGTACCCAGCCCGAGATGGAGACCATGAAGGCAATGATCTCCGAGGCCGTGCTAGCCATGCCGCCAGCTGCAGCCGCGCTCGAGCTCCCGCTCCCACTCCGCGCGGCGACCCCCGCACTCCCAATCCCGCGGCTCCGCCTCCGCCTCCGCCCCTGTCCCCGCCCACCGCCCCGCCCCGCGGACCCGACGCCAGGGGGCGCGCGCGACCCCGCACACCCACGCCCCGGCCCGCGCGGGCTCCGAGGGCTCACGGTCGCCCCTGGGTTCCCCACCTGCAGCTGGCCCGCGCGCGCGTGCGGGAGGAAGGCCGGCGTGCGCTGCCCTGCGCCTCAGGGACGCGGAGAAGGGCTCGCTTGTTGGAGCGGCTCAGGTTCAGACTGGCAGCTGGGTGTGGACAGCCTGCTGCGCCCCCACCTCACCACTCCGACACAGCCCTACCCAAGGCAAATAGCTTGGCTTCCTGACTACCTAATAGAAGCAGAGCAGGAAAAGCCTTTTGCGTGTCCTAAAAGGACACGGTTTGGTAACTCAGCCCTCGGTTTGCTGAACTCTAAAGGTTTGCGTGCCACGCTTGTTTGGGGTGACTCTGTTTGACTTGTCAAGGAGGGATCACTGCGCAGATTCTGGGCTGGAAACCGGCCTTGCCCTAAAAATTCTGCAGTTCTTTTTGGCCTGGTGGTATGCGGAAAATCATGGTGAAGCGGTGTGTGGCACAGGACTAAAGTCGAGATGGCAGCACATGGGGCATCCTGACAATCCTGATCTTGCTGGTGTACTCATACTAATGCACTACACAGAGGGCATTTGTTTAGCACATTTTCCCTGTAGGTCCCTTCCAGCTCCCAGGTCTAGAGTCTATTCTATGAAAGGATGCTGCTATCACAGTGGAAACTGCTATCTTGACTTTTTTAAAACAAAAAACACCTCCACCTCTCACGCCTAATTGAAATATAAACTCATTCATTCCTTCATTGCTGTCTCAAAGAAAACATAAAGATCAGGGAAACGTAAAGACTTCTGACCCCTGAAGCCACAAATCTGGGCAAAAATGAGAGAAGAAGGACACTGGAGTTATTATTTGTCCACTTAAAAAGTTCTTGCAGTTGGCCAGGAGCAGCGGCTCACACCTGTAATCCCAGCACTTTAGGAGGCCGAAGCAGGCAGATCACGAGGTCAGGAGATGGAAGCCAACATGGTGAAACCTAACTCTACTAAAATACAAAAATTAGCTGGGCGTGGTGGCACCCACTTGTAGTCCCAGCTACTCAAGAGGCTGAGGCAGGAGAATCGCTTGAACCTGGGAGTTAGAAGTTGCAGTGAGCCGAGATCACGCCCCTGTACTCCAGGCTGGTGACAGAGCGAGACTCCGTCTCAAACAAACAAACAAACAAAAATTATTGCAGTTCTTGGTATGAGTTTTCAGGGTTCACTTGTTGCCAAAAGTAACGAAAGGTCTAAAACCTATTAGTCAGTCTGCTGTGATAAATCTCGTGCTAACCCTCTGTGTCACCATCTTTAGGTAGAGACACTCTGGTTCAATGTGAAAAATTTCTTAATTTCCCTTTGTCACTTTTTTTTTTTAACCAAATGAGTACCAAATGAAATTAGAGGTGACAAGATGACTGGAGAAGAGAGGAAGCTGGAATCATCAGAACTTAGGTTTAGAAGAACCACTGGAGACCAGCAGGACACATTCCGCACTCAAAACAATTACCCTGTCTATTTCTAGAGATAATGTTCAGCCCATGCACCACCCTTCAGGACCAAACATTCAGTGCATGGCAACATATCTATTCTGTTTTTCCATGTTGTTTTGCAGCCTTTTTAAGAAAGTTTTTCTTCCTATTGAGCCCAAATCTGTTTCTCTTCAGTGTCTACCCAAATGCTGTAATCTGTGCTCTGAGAACACAGAGTAAGTCCTACTCTTGCAGCGGTTCAGCGGCTGGCAGGTGGTGTGCTTCTGTGTGCTTGACGGTCCCACGGCTTTCATGAATGGGTACGAGGGTGACGATGCAGACATGGTTACCCTACTGTTCTGCTCTGAAACCCAACTTGTCCTGATGTATCATGTTAGGTTCACCGGTAAGCTAAACTTAAAAACCGAGTTTGAGAAGTTATCTTCTTAACCTCTCCTTCTCATCCTCCTTGCTATGCAAATCAGTCACCTTTGAGCAATGGCTACAAAGCATTCTCTGTTCTTTTGCATGGCTTGCCTTTTTAAATTGCTTTTATCATCTGGTTTTTTGTTTTGTTTTGTTTTTTTGCCCTCCAGTATATTCCACTATTATTTCTATGTCGTATTTCTTTTTGAATAATCTGCCTATTACTGACCCAATTACTATTTGAAAAACACAAAAACCCATTAACCATAATATTTCTTACTGAGTTTTCTAAAATACAAATTACACAAATTTCATACTTTATTTCCTGACCTTATTTGATAGTCCCTTTGTTTACTGTGGCTTGCCTGTGGTAAGTACTCACTAAATTGGTTATTTCTTTGTTTTTACTAGACAAAACCCTGACTTACTTTTGACACACAAAAAAGTGTAGTGCTGTGACCTTTAAGACTCAAGCACTTCCTAATTTATCAACTAGTTGGCTATAAATTCCACTGTTTGGATTCAAGGGCACATTGTTTGTTTTATGAAGAATGGTTTGGTGTTTTAATCAGTCTGCAAAGTTTATTGTCTATTGTACTTTAAAAATCCGTAAACCCAGCTCACCATTGCAACATAGCATCCAGAGGAAATAAATTCTGAATTAGAACTTGGAACACTCCTCTCTCTGCTGCACCTCCACACCAGTGAAGCCAGAATCTCTGGGGGTGGCCATATAGCAGTATTTCCAAAACTTCTAATATGTACTCAGGCTGAGGACCACAGCTCTGAGTGGTTGTGTACATGTGAATAAACAATTTGGCATAACAGATAGTGGTATGCATCACAGGAAGAAAGAATATTAATCTCATTGTTGAAAACTTGGAAAAAAGAAATATTCTATTACTGTAGAGATGGCGACACACAATTTCAACCTAAAAGGGGTTAGAAACACTACAAACAATCCATAAATTAAATGGCAACACTATTAGTTCCTTTGCCAGCTAAAACAGACTAGGGTCGTCATGCCTGCAGACTTGGTCAATTTTCCTATCTCCTTTCTATGGGCTGGACAACCCTAAACTCTTTTCTTTTTCTTCCTTAGAGTATACTACATAGTTACCGTGGAAAGCTGTGTGTGAGCCCATGAGTGCCTGACCAAAGAATGAAAAATGTTAACTTTCTTTAATACCTGGATAATGCTATGTAGTGAATCAAACATTTATTTTAGAATGTCTTGTATCTTACGCTTCTCAAGCTAGTTTAGTCAGGAGAATCCTAAAGATATTATGGAGTAGCACATAATCTAAAAAAAAAAAAAAGAATGTCCAGAAAATAAAAATGGACCAAATAGAGATTTTTGAAAAGAAGCAATGGATAAATGGCTTGTTTTGCTTTAAGATTATACAGTCCCAAAGAACCTTTGCAGTTAATCTGCAAGCCGATTTACAGAGTACTTTTGACTGAAAAATGCTTCCTTATTTTCTTTAGGATTCAGTTCACTGAAATTTCCATTTGTCTGTAACAGACTGTTCTTAATTTAAATATAAAAGTGAATACATCAAAAAAGGTTGCTTCCTCTAAATTATTCAGTGTAACATCTTAGTTAACAATAATTTAGTCTTTACAAAAAGCCGTAGATCTTTTCCAATAGGAAAACTACTAACTGATTTATAAATTAATAAATTTGACCTGAAGACATCTAATACCCTAAAACATATTCTGAGCCTTTCTACTTTTGAGGTCTAAGTCACTGGAATTAGCAATGAAAATGATTTCTTTCGCATTATTATGGTTATTAAGGAGAAATAGAGGTTCCCCCCAACCCTGGGGTTGTTCAGTAGGAGTGAAAACCAGTTTAACCAACTAAACAGGAGATTTGCAGAAATTCCTTACTTGAGATTCAGTTCACCTACCTAGCAACACAGGTGTGCCTTTCAACAGCTAAAGGATTTGCTAACCATCAAATTTGGTTTCAGTACACATTAGCTCCTTCCTAGATTCTAGTGAGGTGGCATGCTGCTAATCAGGTGGGAAGAAACTGAATTCCTGATGATAAGGTATTAGCTAAAGAAAACAACTACCCAGGAGCCAAGTATTGTTACACCACATTAAAAAAGACATTAATGCTGGTACTAAGATATTAAAAGAGCGTGTCTGTGTTTTTTTTCCTTCCATTTTCGCTAACATTTCATTTATCTTAATGCTTTGTGCAAATCCAATGATATTTGTAATCTACTTAGCATGAAAGCTACAAAGTGATAGGAATAGTTATAGAATGAACATTTATTCTCACCATTGCATCACCATTCATATATATATATACATATAATTTTTTGCTAATTATAACTATACAAACCGTTGCCTTATTTTGGCATTTCACAACCTATGTTGTACTTCATTAGAGTGTTTCTATGGGCCTATTACAAGTCAGTGCCATATACCTTGTGGATTTGTTTTTTGTGCATTCATTGGAAACACACTCATTCCCAATTCTAAATTATCTCAGGATCACCTAGAGTCCTCTTGAGCCCCTGAAGGGTAAGGTTTGGGCCCCAATAGGAATACCCTTCGAGCCTGAAATGACTCACACTGGGATGCTGGAACCTTCCATGGCTTGTAGACAGGTTCGGTACATTTTGTTTGTCCATAAGCACTTGATGAGTATCAATTTAACCTCCCACCGAGATACGGGCAGTATGTTAATCTATATGTTTTGGGTAAGTCATTGTGTGTCTCTGAGTTACAGCTCCCTCATTTGTAAAACAGAAGAGCTATTTTGGATAGCTTCCGAGACCACTTTCACCTTCAAAAGCCCCTGCGTCTAAAATTCCTAATGAACTAAATCATTCACAGGCAACATCTAGGAGAGGAGAGAGGCACTTTTCCTTTGGTGTCTTCACTGTTTTCTTCCCACTCACTTTCTGTCTCCCTCCTTTGCTAAATTTAAAAGGGGCATCTGTATAGATGTGCATGTGGGAGGCGGTGCATAGAGAAAAGCTAAAATCTCTGCATGTAGCCTTATTGTCACTTTTTCCTTCTGTTTAGGAGAAACGTGATAAAACATGGTAGTTTAATTCATTTAAGAATCAGGGAGACATAGCAGACAGAGGGCAGACGGTGTAACCAGAAAGATGTGAGATAAAATTCTACCTCTGAATGCCCTTGCGCAGGTCACCTAATCTCACTCAGCATCACTTCTTCAAGTATAAATGACAGCTTCTTTCAAAGCATTGTGAGGATTAGAGACAATGTATATGAAGGACAGGAACGCAGTCGATGCTTAATAAATAATGAATATTACTCAGTTCACTCATGCCTCTCATTTCCTTGTATCTCTTTAAAGAGATAAAATTACATTTTTCATAAAAGTGGTATTAATCGGTTAGATTGACAGCAGTAAGTGAATCAGGATGAAGTGTATTGTAAATCTCAAAGTAGGAAAGCAGAAAGTCTGGAGTAAAATGCCAACACGGAAGGGTCTGGTGCCCAGAGTGAGGACAGAGGGAGGGAAACCAGGAAGTCAGAGCAGAGATTAGCCCGGGGGAACCAAGGTGATGGGGGGTGAGGGGATGCAAAGGGAAGTGAGAAATAAAACGGGAGGGCAGTTAAATGTAAAAGGGTAAACAGCTGGGTGCCTGTAATCTCTGTCAGCCCCTCCTGAGGCTGAGGCAAGGGGATCACTTGAACCCAGGAGTTCTAGATCAGCCTGAATAACACAGCGAGAGCCTCCATCTCTAGAAAGAGAGAGACAGAGACAGAAAGAAAGCAAGCCCACTGCCTGTAGTCCCAGGTCTTGGGTACCATGAGCCAGGAGTTCGAGACCAGCCTGCCTAGCTCTAAAAAAGTAAAAATAAATGAAAGAAGTGACTACAAGACAGAGTAAGAGGAACAGAAATTGCAAAGAGAAAAGGAAGGGGCAGGAAATAAAGGAGAGAAAAAGCAGGGAATCAAGGGGAGACAGACTAAATAGAGTCAGGGAGTGAGACAGCCCTGGGACACGAGGCCAAGCAGAGGACACTCAGGACAGCAAGTATGACTTCCACAGCCCTCGTTTTTCACAATGACTAGGTGTAAGGAGTGGGAAGCAATAAAGTCTAGTGTCTGTTACCAAATGGAGATACTTGCTCCTTTCCCTGGTCCTCAGAATAGAGCAGGTGCAGAGTTTATTCCAAACTACTCAGAAGTCCCAAGTTAGCATGTGGCTCACATAGTGGGGAAAATCTATGGAAATTTAAAATGAATGATTTCGGGGTTAAAAATGCATATTCTTACAAAAACATACCTACAAGCTAGTGCTTAATTTTGAGAGGTTTTTTTTTCCTTCCAAACGTAGGTGTTCTCTTCTTTCTAATAAACACTAATCTTGGTACCTTTTAGGTACCTCTTAACAACTCCCTGCAATAGGTACTATTTAATAACAACTCATGCAATAGGTATTATTTTCATTCCCATTATACAGAGGAGGAAACTGAACCACAGAATGCTTAAGTCACTTACTCTGGACGGTGGTGGAGGTGAGGTTTCAATGTAGCCTGCTCAGTTCTAGAGTCTCCACTCCTTGTGAGAAGTTGCCTCCCACCAGGACAACTCTCTGTAGTTTGTGTACAGGGTACAGTCAATAACTTGATTTATCTTTATTTTCAGGAAAATTGCTTTCTCTCTTTTTTTTTTTTTTTTGAGACAGAATCTCGTTCTGTTGCTCTGTGGTTCGGTTTCCTCTTCCTGGCTCACTGCAACTTCCACCTCCTGGGTTCAAGCGATTCTCCTGCCTCAGTCTCCCGAGTAGCTGGGATTGCAGGTGCATGCCACCACACCCAACTAATTTTTGTAGTTTTAGTAGAGACGGTGTTTCACTATGTTGGCCACGCTGGTCTGGAACTCCTGACCTCGTGATCCACCAGCCTCGGTCTCCCAAAGTGCTGGGATTACAGGCGTGAGCCACTGCGCCTGGCCAAAAATTGCTTTTATAATCAGAAGTATTTTAACAGGGTACCTAGTTTCCTTACTTCATTTCAGTATATGTCTAGATCTTGCAGTAGATGAATGGAAGTTCAATAATATGCTGTTTAATGATGTCCTGAGCAAGGCTCATTCACTATATTAGTTTGGGTCAGAAACATTTTTCTTTAAGTCCTTACATACAGTAAGAAGAGTTTATTAGTGAATTCTTAAATCTGTCTTCTGCGAGCTTTGAGCCCTGGACCACGCTCTCAGCCAAAAGAAGCTGGCCCAGTGAGTTGAATGGGAATGTTCTGCCAGTGAGCACCCACACTTCTTCCCTGCCATCCTGAGTCAGGGACGTTCTGCAGTGTGCACATTTACTGTGCTCTGGACACTCCTTCTCATGTTTATTTCGTTTTCTGGTGAAACCATTTAAAACCAATGGTTTTAAAATAGACATTTAAAAAAACCAGTATTTTTATTTTAAAGGACATCAAACTTAGGTATATATTTTCATTTCTAGAATGCTGGAGTCAGAAAGGACCTTAAAAAGGTTACTTAATTCAAAGTGACTTCTTTTTTTCTTTTTTTTTTTTTTTGAAACGGAATTTTGCTCTTGTTTCCCAGGCTGGAGTGCAATGGCACAATCTCGGCTCACTGTAACCTCTGTCTCCTGGGTTCAAGCAATTCTCCTGCTTCAGCCTTCCAAGTTAGCTGGGATTACAGGCATGCACCACCCTGTCCGGCTAATTTTGTATTTTAGTAGAGACAGGATTTCTCTATATTGGTCAGGCTGGTCTTGAACTCCTGACCTCAGGTGATCAGCCTGCCTCGACCTCCCAAAGTGCTGGGATCACAGGCATGAGCCACTGTGCCTGGCTGACCAAAAGTGACTTCTCAACGCATATTAAGTCACAAAGTATATATTGAAGTAGTATATCAATTGGAATAACATTTTGCATATGTTATTAATTTTTTTCAAAAATGTATAAATCTGAAAACTTATCTGAGTTTGGTGCTGAAGAAAATTAGAAGCAAGGTTTGAAAAATATTTAAAAGTTGTGCTGTGTGTGGTGGCCCACACCTGTAATTCCAGGACTTTGGGAGGCCAAGGTGGGTGGATCACCTGAGGTCAGGAGTTTGAGACCAGCTTGGCCAACACAGTAAAACCTCATCTGTAGTAAAAATTCAAAAAATTAGCTGGGCACGGTGGCACACACCTGTAATCCCAGCTCCTCGGAAGGCTAAGGCAGGAGAATTGCTTGAACCCGGGAGATGAAGTTTGCAGTGACTGAGGTTGCAGCTGAGATTGCGCCACTGCACTCCAGCCTGGGTGGAAGAGCAAAACCCCATCAAAAAAAAAAAAAAAAAAAAAATTAAAAACTACCCTATTTTACCTAGGTTCTCCTCAAAGATATATTTATGCCAATAAAATATTTACAAATGTATTTCTAGGAGGCTTTGTGGTTCAGGTTCATGCACGGTCACCTCTGCACGTGACTTCTGAATAGTAACATAAAAAGAAAGGAAATCACAATGGAATTGTAGGCTGATAATACAGCAGACTGACAATAGACACACCTCTCTTTGTGGTTCAAAGCAATAGCTGTTTCTATGTTTGATTTAGGGTTTGTGAAGAATGAATGAAAAGATCTAAAGAACAAAGTTGATGTCATGTTTTGCCTGTATTATCATAACTGCCACACCTCTAGGATTTCTGGCATAAATCTTTCTGACAAACAAACATGCCCTATGTCAGCTGCCTCCCACCATACAATTCATCCATATATATATAATCCTATAGAGTCCTGCAATGTTTTTTTTTTCCAATCAGAACACAATATGAAAGATTATATTGTAATTTTTTGACATGGTAAATAAAGCAGCCAGTGAAATTTGGTTAAGTAACCTGAATGATACTCTGTTTATTCTTGAGTTTCTAGAGTTCATATATGGTAGAGGAGAAAAGCAAATAATAAAATTCTATTATTTCATGTTAATTTCCAGATATGATTGAGAGGATCCAATAAATTAAAGCATAGATACTATAGAACTGGGTATACTATAAGCATTTGCTAAATAGTTGTTGAATTTAGTCAAAAAAAGATATATGACTTAGGTAGAATGTTAAGCATAAACTCTCAAAAACAGACTGTAAATGTCTAATTTTTCTTTGCTCTTTTGAGTGTAATCTTCTTACATGAAGGAATGCCATATCCTTTCAATTAATCTTATGAATATGAGACTTTGTCAGTTAAACAATTCTCAAATAATTGCTCCTATTTTTTTTACAATCTTTTACAATTGATTGTATACACATATATAAATGTTTATCACTAAATAATTGTTCTACAGATAGTTTGGAATCACACAATATGAATATGAATAGAAAAACATACATACTAATAGAAAAACATGTTGCATTTTCCTAAATATGAATTTTAGGAATGAAAGTTATGAATTTTCCCAATTCATAAACTAAATAGAAAAAACAAACTAATAGAAAAACATACTGCCTTTTCCAAAATTCATAAAATTTCCTAAATTTATAAAGTTTATGAATTTAGAAAAATACAGTATGTTTTTATATTAGTTTGTTTTGCTACTAGGAATAGGTATATGGTGACTTCACTCACAGATTAGGCTTATCAGTTCCTTATACTCTTTTTCCTGATGGCCAAATACTTTGACTTTCAAGACTCTTGTATTTCATTGGCTTAGGGAAAATCAAGCTAAGCTCTAAGTGGTATGTATCTCCACACTTCCACCTATTTTAAATGGCACCATTCTTTGTTACTCAGCACCTGAAAAGCTCTGGCTGACTGTCAGTCTTAGGGCAGAAGACTTCTCAAAAGGTGGATTTTATTATTTTTTCTATTTTTTGAGACAGAATCTCGCTCTGTCACCCAGGCTGAAGTGCAATGGCACGATCTTGACTCACTGCAACATTTGCCTCACAAGTTCAAGCAATTCTCGTGCCTTGACTTTCCAAGTAGCTGGGATTACAGACATGTGACACCACGCCCGGCTTGTTTTTGTATTTTTAGTAGAGACAGGGTTTCAACATGTTGGCCAGGCTGGTTTCAAACTCCTCACCTCAGGTGATCCGCCCGCCTCAGCCTCCCAAAGTTCTGGGATTACAGGCGTGAGTCACCATGCCCAGCCTAAAAGGTGGATTTTAAATCCCCATATACACTGGTGTTTGCTTTACCTCTCACTGGACAAATGTGAATGTGGGTCTTTACTATGATTTTTTTTTTGCTATGGTCATAACTATGTATTTGTTATTGTTATTATTTTAGATGGTAATCTCGATCTGTTGCCCAGGCTAGAGTGCAATGGCACCATCTCAGCTCACTGCAACCTCTGCCTCCTGGGTTCAAGTGATTTTCCTGCCTCAGCCTCCCAAGTAGCTGTGACTGCTGGCATGTGCCACCACTCCCACCTAATTTTTGTATTTTTAGTAGAGATGGAGTTTCACCATGTTGGCCAGACTGGTCTCGAACTCCTGACCTCAAGTGATTCACCCGCCTTGGCCTCTATGGTCATAACTATGATTATGGCCTTTAATTCCCATTTTAAAATTGTTTAGTGAATGCAGCATACGTATTTCCAGTGCAGTAGTTTATTTCTGGCCAAACCTGGCCAAAGATGAACCACACTTGTGGACTGTACTTCAAAATCATGTTGAATTTCTAAGTACGTGCAATCATATTCTACATCAAATAATCCCATGTACATGAAATAATGGTGTTTAAATGCTGTCACATCCTCCACCTGCCCTAACTCCTGTAGTTGTTGATAGGGTTTGGGATCTCCTGTAGAATTGTAATTCCCTGTGTTGGAGGTAGGGCCTGGTGGGAGGTGATTGGATCGAGGGGGTGGATGTCTCACGAAGGGTTTAGCACCATCCCCCTGGTGCTGTTCTTGTGATAGTGAATGAGTTCTTACGTGATCTGGTCATTGAAAAGTGTGTGGCACCTCCCTCCTCGCTCTCTTGCTCCTGCTTTGGCCATGTGACCTGCAAACGTTCACTTCATCTTCTGCAATGATTGTGAGTTTCCCAAGGCCTCCCCAGAAGCCGAGTAGATGCCAGCATCCTGTTTCCTGTAGAGCCTGCAAAACCTAGCAATTAAACCTCTTTTCTTTTTAAATTACCCAGTCTGAGATATTTATAGCTATGTGAGAATGGACTACTATAGTTGTAAAGTAACGAATATAGAATACATTTTTACATATGAAAAACACAGGGTCAAGCCAGGCACACTGGCTCACGCCTGTAATCCCAGCACTTTGGGAGGCCGAGGCGGGCGGATTATGAGGTCAGGAGCTCAAGACTAGCCTAACCAACATGGTGAAACCCCATCTCTACTAAAAACTCAAAAATTAGCTGGGCGTGGTGGCACACGCCTGTAATCCCAGCTACTCAAGAAGCTGAGGCAGGAGAATCGCTTGAACTGGGAGGTGGAGGCTGCAGTGAGCCAAGATCGCACCACGGCAGTCCAGCCTGGGCAACACAGCGAGACTCCGTCTCACAAAAAGAAAAGAAAAATAGAGGGTCAATTCAGCCTTGGGAGTGTTTTTTTGTTTGTTTGTTTGTTCTTAATCATTAAACTTGGAAGCAATGTGTGGAAACAGCACTGGACTGACATTTAAAGGACCTGCCATCTATTCTAGCTGTCACTACCTTGTTGTTCCTTTACATTTGATTTGGCCCATTTTTCCCATTGAAAAAGTGAGTGTGGAAAAAAGTGTGTTGAAAAGAGTCTCAAAAGCTCTGCCTAGCTCTAGCAATAGGGGAAGGAAATAAAAAAACGCAATGGGAGAATATTGTTTCCTCCTCCCCTTCAAACAGTACGAACAAAGGAAAAACAAGAAGGAACGGGGAATACAAAAAAAAAAAATTGGAAAGAGGGGAAGGCTCAGATGCAGAGTGTGGTGGGTCATTGCACACATATACAACTAGCAAAAGAGACAACCATGGAGAAATCTCTTTCTCACCACTCCAGAGATTTGCCCTTTAGTTCTCAAAGTTTGCTCAAGTTTTGCCCGTACTTGCCCCAACTGCCCCAGTTTCTCCTAATTATGCTCACTTGCATATAGTTGCCTCTTTTAATTAGAAGCAAAGAACAGTAACCTACAGCCCGGTCATTCTGAATTCCTCCTGCCTCCAACAAGTGTTAGAAAGGAAAGGCAGAATGAGCTTCGTTTATTTTCCGCACAAGGCCTGATTTCCTTTAGATTTCCTTCACAACTCTTCTCGGGCATTGGTGCCTATGTTTACTTTCATGGTTGGAATTAAGCATTTGTAGAAGGTCCCTCGGCAGGTTAATGACAGAGCCAGATTTAGCATGCACAGCTGCTGAATTCTCAGTGTGGGCCCTGGGCCATTGGGCCACGTGGCCATTCCAACAGGTCTTCCAACTCACATACTTGTCAGCTGTGAGCCACTTCCTAAGCCAGTAGTTGTGAACAAGTTTTATTAAACATGACACGTCCACAGGAGCCAAACACCCAAACCTCAAAACTTGAAAAATACTACTTATCTCTTCCAGTACTAAATAAAAAGTATCACATAGTAGTAAACTGGTATCATCAGTATCACTGGAAAAAAGCAATGTCTCCCCCCAACCCTCAACAAAACTTTACTCCCTATGTCAATTACTCAAGCTATGAAGTTAGACCAACAGGCTTGATCATATTTTACATGTCACAAAGGCAGCCAACGTTAGGAATTAACATCACTTCTCATTTCCTGTCAGAGCCTCTAGCTAGCAGGTAATTTTTGTTTAGTTTTTTTGTCTGATATTTTCAAAGAATACACATATGCCAAGTATTTGTTATCTAATGCATACTAACAGCTAAAAAGTGGTCTTTTGTAATTAATGTAAGCAGTTCTTAAAACATTTTTTTTTTTAAGACAGAGTCTGTCTCTGCTCTGCTGCCCAGGCTGGAGAGTAGTGATGCTATCCTGGCTTACTGCAACCTCTGCTTCCCAGGCTCAAGTGATTCCCCTGCCTCAGTCCCCACCAAGTAGCTGAGATTATAGGTACACGCCACCAAACCAGGCTAGCTTTTGTATTTTTTGGCAGAGAAGGGGCTTCACCATATTGCCCAGCCTGGTCTTGAACTCCTGACTTCGAGTGAACCCCCCCTACTTCGGCCTCCCAAAGTGCTGGGATTACAGGCGTGAGCAACCATGCCCAGGCAAAAGTAAACATTTGTTAAAGGGTCAAGATTATCTTTTGAAAGCTGAATAAAATACTGTAGTCTATGGGATGTTACAAATTTCTATAGAAACAAGATAGTTATAACTATGAAAATTCTGAAAATAATGAGTGCCTTCTTCATTCCTCAGTTTTTCTGAAAAAAAGACAATATTCTGGAAAGATAGAAAATACAGTTTCAATAAGAAATAAAGCCATCTTATAATTACATTTTTATTACTAACTTACATTTATATATTATTCAAGCCCTTAAATAATGCAACAACTTTCTTCTAACTGCACTTTTCTAATTGACTTCTTTAAAATTTTTATTATAAAGTCAGATTCATCTTTTAAGCAAATGAATTCAGAACGTGAATTTTACTCCAATGAATATAGCAAACTTCTTAGTCATGTACTAAAAAACTAAATAACTAAAAAATGATCATTTCAGAGAAGGTAATATTGAAACAATACTGTATTCCCAAATGTTTCCGTATAAATATTGAGGGTAGAAACAGGTTCAAAATCCAATTGTGATGCCAGCATTCTCACTTTTTCTACTGTATTGTTTTAAAAGTCCAGTGACTTTGGTTCCTTTGTACCCTCTACTTATACATTGATGTCCTCAAACATTTCATCTGGTTTCTATTCTTGAAAGCAATACAATGTTTTAGAAATGTAACAAAGTGGGCTGGGCGCGGTGGCTCACGCCTCTAATCCCAGCACTTTGGGAAGCCAAGGCAGGTGGATCATGAGGTAAGGAGTTTGAGATCAGTCCGACCAACATGGTGAAACCCCATCTTTACTACAAATACAAAAATTAGCCCAGTGTGGTGGTGCATACCTGTAATCCCAGCTACTTAGGTGGCTGAGGCAGGAGAATCGCTTGAACCCAGGAGGCAGAAGTTGCATTGAGCCAATATTGCTCCACTGCACTCCAGCCTGGGTAACAGAGCGAGACTCCATCTTAAAAAAAAAAAAAGAAAGAAATGTAACAAAGTTCAGCATTATCAAACAATTTGAGTACTTAAAAGTCACCCTCTCTATGGAGTCTACAGGAATGGAATCCAAGGCGTTAGGTTGTTGCCATAAGCAGGTACAGCAGAACAACGGTGTTGGCTGTAGCAGCGGGCAGAGGAAGAGTAGGAGTCATGGCCTCAGAAACCCAGATAAAATGTGATCCAGGCTCTACCCTAGAGAGGAAGAGATTAGATCTTATGATCAGGAAAGGAGGAAGCTGGACAAGATGCAGTGTGAGGATTTCAGAGTGAACACGCACATTGACCTTGCAGCTGCACGGGGTGCGTGATGAAGGCAGGTTTGGTCACTGACAAGAGGAAATCAATCTGATGAACCCATTGATTTACCCTATGATCCTCTATATGGAGAGGAGGTATGAATGCTTGCTGGTAATTCATAGAGACAGTTTGTCAATGGTCACAGATTTGTAATCAACGGAAAGCTGGAAATAATGCTTGGCTCTTGTCATGTTGGCTCACTGTGAAAAACAGCCACAGATCTTCTTGGCAACATTGTTTTGGACTGGTGCATGAAAAGGGACTATAAATTCAGCTCTGCATTTGCCCTCATTTAGTGCTGTTTGTATGTTGCCACTGGAGGATGTAGCTTTGGGTTCTAGTTGATAGCCACCAGTGATTAACAATTAGCAGACAAGGTTTCAGGGATTCTCTACTTATAATTGGTTTCTCTTTTAGGGGCTGGAAGCCAATCCAAATTACCTGGGTGGGGTGTTCATGATTACCGCACCCCAGCAAATTACCAGGCAGGTAGGTATGATGGAAAAGCTGGAATTTGGAATCCAAGCCAGTTACAGAAGCGAGAATAAGCACAGAACTTCAAATTTGGAAGTGTCATTCTGTGGAGTGAAGTTGTGCCCTGATTAATATATTTTGAGTGTGGAATTTGGTTAAATGAATTTCTGTTCAGTAAGGGAGACTGGTGGTACATTACTATCATTGAAAAAACGGTTTCCTCTTTGCACTTCCCTCCATTTGCACAGCTCACATTTATGACACCCAACACTACTTCAGTACCTCTCTGTCATATCATCCCCGTCCAAAAATGTACACAAATTATGATGGGACTCAAGCTTAAGGAATAGCTGAGACTGGAATTCACTTTATCCCCTCTGTTGGCCATTCATACTGCCTCTTATATGCAAGAAGAGCCGCACATACTGAATATGCAATGAATTATGAACGTTTCCAGCTCTGGCAACAAAACAAAAAACCAACACCCCCCCAAAAACTGATTAGCTATTAACCAATCCCACACAAATCTGAACTATAACTTCATTAGGCATTCTTTAATCTGTGGTAGAATGGAAATATATCCTAAAATTAGAAGATTGTAAACAGAGAGATTTTTTTCCTCCCACGTAATGTTTGATTTTAAAATTTTCTATCGTAATTTGATTTGGCTACCCAGAATAGAAACATGTTAGCTTCAACTTATTTCTTTACTTCAGCAAGCCTGAGCTCTTCTCTGAAACTCCTCTGAAGAAGCAAAAGACTCTTAATCAGCACACACCCAACAGGACAGAATTCACATGCACATGCAGGAATAGTGTTTCTGCATTAAATTACTGCAGCTGTGAAATTTAAATACAACTAGCAGCAAAGACATTTGGTAAAATACCGTACTATATTTCGTGAGAAATTCGCGCCCTCTTTTGGATAAAGATTGTTAAGACATTTCAATGCCAATTCTTTAAAAAGGCATTCAGTTGTTTAAAAATAAACAGTTTTATTGTAAGGGTTGTGGGAAAGGACGAGAAAGAACAGGTGTGAGAGACATTGCAAAGCCAGCATTAACAGAACTAGAAGGTGAAGATTTTGCAACTGTGACGTAAAGATGGCACTATGAAGGGCCTTGAATTAGAAATATATCATTTTCTTTCAATCAAGTATGTTGGGAAATTGTGCCCAATATTACATTACATAGTAATAATTTTTAGGGCCAATATTCTCTAGAAAACAGTGGTCAAAGCTCATCTTCCTCTTGAGGCTGTACATTTTGTGTGGGTAAGGATAAATTGTCCCTTGGATGATTTTTCTTTTTTCTTTTTTTGAGACAGAGTCCTGCTCTTTTGCCCAAGCTGGAGTACAGTGGCGTGATCTTGGCTCACTATAACCTCCACCTCCTAGGTTCAAGTGATTCTCCTGCCTCAGCCTCCCAAGTAGCTGGAATTTCAGGTGCGTGCCACCATGCCCAGCCAATTTTTGTATTTTTACTAGAGACAGAGTTTCGCCAGGTTGATTAGGTTGGTCTTGAACTCCTGACCTCAGGTGATCTTTCTGCTTGGATAAAGCAGATCTTAAGGACTGGTTTCTTTCAAATTTAGGAAAATACACAAATGTATTCAACAATGTCTCAGGGGACATTTCGAACATTTTCTTTGTTTCTCTTTTTTAACTGGCCATCTCGATAGCGTTGTATATTACAGCATCACGATCTCTCTGTCCACCATCTACTTCTCCATCCACTGCCGTCTTTCCCACCTTTCCCTTTCCACTGAAACATGACAGACAAGTCACAAGTGGTTTTTGTGCTACCTGATTCAGTGAGCAGTCTCCATCCTTTATCTTGTTTTCTCTGCACCATTTACATAGTTGCCCAGTTCCCTCTCTGTGAAGTACTTTCTTCTTTTGACTTCCATAGCCCCATCCTCGCCTAAATTTCTCTGCCTGTTCCACGATTCATCTCCATTTCTTCTCATGGGCTGGCATCCCCAGCCTTCTGTACTTGGCACTTACACTTTTTCATATCACACTCTTCCCCTGGACCAACTGGTGGCCTGGTGGCTCCATAATGGGATTCCTTGACCCAGAATCAGTTCTTCTGATTTCCAGAAGCTGCCCATGGGACATCTTCTTCTTTCTCCTGGTGGCTCACAGGTATGGAGACCTCAATTATGTCTACAGCTAAACCTCTCACCTGCACCTCACCCGCTGCTCCCTTCTGTGTTTTCTCCACTGGACCATGATCATATTTGTTTGTCTACCCACTCAGTCTGCCAAGCAAGTTAAGAGTCTTTCTGAGTCATCTTGGATGGCTCTCTTCCCTCATCACTCAATCTTTCTTGTTGCCACTCTTTCTGAATGTCTCGAGTCATTCTCACCTCTCCAGGCCCACACTACTCTTCCCAATTCATTCCCTCATCACCTCTTCCATCCACTAGCCCGACTGGTCTTCCTGCCCCATGGCTTACCCCTTCTAACCCACCTACCCTGTGACTCCCCAGCTGATTTTCCTAAAACATAAGCTTGATTGTTTCTCTACCCCTTTAAAACCCTTCACAGGCTCCTCATTACCTGCAGCATGAAATCTGTGTATTTTATCATGACATAAAGGTAACCCAGGATCTTCAGCACCTCTCCTGCCATGCCCTACCTTGGAATACTCTGCTGGATAACAGCAAGCATGCATGGCAGTGTTCTTCCACCCAAGATGTCTTTTTTGCTTAATCAGCCTGGAGAATTCCTTTTCATTAACTTTTTAAACAAAACTCCTTCCTCCCTCAGTAGACCAGGCCTGACAGTCACTCTCTCATTCTTCTTGGTGGCTTGCTTCCATTGTCACATTTACTGCGCAGAATTGAGTTTGTATCCATGTCCCTACTGAGCCGTAAATGCTTTGAGAACAAACACAGATTCTTATTCTTCCTCACTGATGTTGTTATTTTATAACCATGCTTGGCTACCCTTTATGGAATGACAGGAGAAAAAAAAAAATTGAAGTTTGGAGATATTAGGAAAATTGCTCAAAGATGTATTGCCATTTAGAGGCAGAGTTATAATTTAATACCCCCCTTTTTTTATGATCCCAAACCCATGTTCTTATCAAAATAATGCACAACAACTTAGAGGTTTCCTGGTAATACTCCTACTAATAGTAGTTATGATAACTTTCACTGTGAATCATGCATTATACTAAATGCTTTATATAATAATTAGTTTCTAGAGATGGAGAATTGATTTGATTTCAAATTTTTAACAGTTTGACATAAAAAGTTATTTTTTAAAATATAAAATAACCAAAGATATTTACTAAAGATATTCATAAACTTAGCAGGAGTATAGTCAAGCTTAGGTGGACCAGATAACCCACAATATCCCTTTCCACTTAAGATTTTATAATTCTACATTTTTTCTCTTTTGATTTTAACAAATCTTCTCTTAAAATTTATTTTATTAACACAGTATCCTGGCAGTAGCTTCCTATGGTTATAACAATCTTTTCTTCTTCTTCTTTCCTATTTAAAGGAAAAAAAGCCCCAATACTTTCTGTGTGTTTTCAGATGTAACCTTCTACATAGCAGATGCTACCAAGTTGTTGAGGATATAATGAGAATTAAAAAGGAAATACAGTTCTTTTTCTCATGGAGCTGCATATCTAGTAGGGGAGACACACATTACCCAAATGATCCCTCAGTGACCATGTAATTATAAACTGAATCAAATGCTCTCTAATAAAGGACTACTGTACTCTGAAGCTGTATAACAAAGAACACGATCTCTGCTCTGGGTCAGGAAGTATGTCCCTGAGGAAATGGGTGGGGCCTGAGGCTTGCTGAATGAGGCAGAATCCTCAAGCCTGGTGCCTGGGAGGAGAACCTGGCAGACAGAGCCAGCAGTCTGGGTAGAGGGACCTGTGGTGGGAGCAAGAGAGATCAGAGTGGAGGGGAGAAGTAGGGTTGGGGCCTTGAAGGTGCTGCTGAGCACGTGGGTCCTTATCCTCACCCTGCCTTGCCTGCAGGCCTGACCTTTGCTTCCTTCTTCATGGCTGCCCAGTAAGATCTAAGTCTTGGATGTCTCTGTATCCCACAGGGTAGGAAGAGAGTACATTTTATTTGCTTTGCTCTCTCTCCTCTCTTTCTCTTCTTCCCCCTCTCCTTCCTCTATCCATTGTTTTTGGGTTTTTTGGAGTATTTTAAAATAAATTGTAGGCCTCAGTACAATTTATCCTAAATCCTTCAGCAAGCATATCAGTAGCTAGATATTGATATTAACATTTAGTTTTTCTTTTGATGTAAAAATTATATACAATGAAATGTATAAATCTTAAGTGTATATTCACTGATTTTTAACAAATACATACCTCTGTGTAAATGAAACAAACCCTATCTCTCTAGAAACTTCTCTCATACTCCTTCCCAGTCGATCCCACTCTCCCTCATTTTTCTTATGTTTCCCACAGTAGACTAGTTTTATCTATCCTAGAACTTTATCTAGATAGAATCAAATAACATGTACTCTTTTGTACAGGCTTCTTTCATTCAATATATTTTAAGACTCATCTACATTGTTGCATATAAAGCTGCTATGAACATTCTTGCACAAGTTTTTTTGGTGAACATGTTATCATGGGTAAATATCTAGGATCAGAATTACTGGGTGGTAGGGTAGGTATATGTTCAGTTTTATAACAAATTACCTGACCATTTTTCAAAGGGTGGTACTATTTTATATTCCCACTAACCATGTGTAAAACTTCCAGGTACTCTACATTTTTGTCAACATTTGATGCTATCAGTCTCCTATTTTAGCCATTCTTAGGTATACATTGATTTCTCATTGTGATTTTAATTTTCATTTCCCTGACAACTTCATGTTGAGCACTTTTTCATGTGCTTATTGCCCATTGAAATACCTTATTTTGTGAAGTGCGTGTTCAAACTTTTTGTTCCTTTTCTATTGAGTTGTTTCTTTGTTACCGTAGAAGCTCTTTCTATACCAGACCTTTATCAGATAGATTCTTAGTGAATGTGTTCTCTTAGTGGGTGGCTTGCCTATTTTCTCAAAGGAATCTTTTGATGAGCAGAAGTTTTAAATGTTGATGAAATCTAATGTGTATACATATGTATTTTTTTCTCTTATGGTTATTGCTTTTTTATGACCTACCTTATGAAACCTTTGCCTATCCCCAAGTCATGATGGTATTCTCCTATATTTCCATTTAAAACACTTTGATTTTAGCTGTTTTTTATGTAGGCCTGTGAGCTATCTCTAATTATTGTTTGTCTGTTTAATGTGAATTAGGGATTAGATTCATTTTTCCATATGGCTGTCTGGCTACTTTAGCACCATTTGTTAAAATTCCTGTTGGATTGTTTTGGTGCCTTTGTGGAAAATCAAACACATGTGTAAGCACAGATCTAGTCCTCTATCTTTTAAAAAATGTAAATACTGGCCAGGCGTGGTTACTCACTCCTATAATCCCAGCACTTTGGGAGGCCAAGAGAGGTGGATCATGAGATCAAGAGTTCGAGACCAGCCTGGCCAACATAGTGAAACCCCGTCTCTACTAAAAAAAAAATAACCTGGCATGGTGGTGGGCACCTGTAGTCCCAGCTACTTGGGAGGCTGAGGCAGGAGAACTGCTCGAACTCGGGAGGTGGAGGTTACAGTGAACTGAGATCGCACCACTGCCCTCCAGCCTGGGTGACAGAGTGAGACTCCGTAAAAGTTAATACTGAGCAATCAACATTCAAAAGTTTCCTTTTTAAATACTCTATTTAGTTTTATATCCTGTGATCTGGACAAGAATTTAATAATGAGGCTATGATGACTTTTGATCACCTACTAGAAAAATTGATGCCCTATGACTTATTTAAAGTATGAATCAATTTCTTTCTCTTTCAGGGATATAATTTTCATATTGCTAATCAAATGCATTGGCATCCTTACTTGAAAATTAAGTCGGGGTTGGGCTTGGTGGCTCACGCCTGTAATCCCAGCACTTTGGGAGGCCGAGGCAGATGGCTCACAAGGTCAGGAGTTCGAGACCAGTCTGCTCACTATGGTGAAACCCTGTCTACTAAAAATATATAAATTAGCTGGGCATGGTGGCACATGCCTGTAGTCCCAGCTACTCGGGAGGCTGAGGCAGGAGAATTGCTTGAACCTGGGAGGTGGAGGTTGCAGTGAGCCAAGATCATGCCACTGCACTCTAGCCTGGGTGACAGAGCAAGATTCCATCTCAAAAAAAAAAAAGAAAGAAAAGAAAAGAAAAGAAAAAAAAGAAAATTAAGTCAGCCTTAAAAATAAAGAATTATACTACTGCTATTATGTCCTAATTTAAAGTCTACCATATTTTGTTATTTAAGAAAGATGATCAGTTTCCTCTTATTGGAGCCAATATGGTTGAAGGGGTGTTTCTAGGAAGGAACTTAGTATGTGAACTTAGGTAAGTAACTTTCATCTTTTATTTTTTATTTGTAAAGAAAGAAAATAATTCTTAGTCTATTCCTATTATAATAAGGTATTATAAAGATCAGTGAATTTCAGGGCCATACTTTAGGAAAATATACGGATAAAACAATAAAAAAAATACGTACAAGATAGCTGATAAACATAAGGTGTTTTCCTTGAATGTCTGTGTAGCAGGTATTCTTCTTTGTGTAAAAGCTTGTAACCATTGCATTAACATTCTCCTTTATGAAATTTGGGATTTGATCTCTTTGCCCTAATGAAGACAGACACACAGGGTCCTTTCAATGAGTATACTCAGGCAGAGTGGTTGTAAGTCCTTCTTGGCAGCCTCCCCTGGGCTTGCCAACCCAGACAGATTTGCCTGCTCTTGAGTCCAGTAATTCGATAGCCTGTTTCCTTCCGGTAGGGATTGCCCGACCACTTACAACCTGCCATGAGTCTTTGTCTCACGCCATTCATAAATGTTGTGGTTTAAACACAAAGAATTTTAACATCTCTCACTCCCCAAAGTAAACAGCAGTTCTGGAAATGTCACAGGCTTTTCAGTGCACAGGAAATGGATTCTGTGAGATGGATTTAAATAACTCATGGTGCACTGTGAAAACTTTTTGAAGCTGCTCCGTCTCCCCATTTTCCCCGTCAAAGTGATTAGGTGAATCAAGAAGAAACAAATACAGGTGCTTGAAAATGTGAACCTAATCACACACTTTCTAGTTGGTGTTTGGGGGCACTAAAAAGCATTATATGCATGTGGCTTGAGGTTTTAATAAATGAAATTTATTCGCTTTAATATCTTTTTTTGATTTAAATATAATCAACTCAATGTTCTAAATAGTGAAAGTGATCTCCTATAATAATTATATTGCACTTGACTCTAGGATAATTTACAATGTTTTCCTCACCAGAATTATTAAAAAGCAGTACCAGCTGTTCACATCTAATAAGCTGGTTTCAAGGGAGAGCTATCTTCTGCTAACCCAAGAAACAACAGTGTTAAACCCCAAATTATTTGGGAAAAAAAGCAAAATTGGAAACTTAACTGTAACCTGTTTATTTGTAATAAAAACCCTGGGTATGACCAGAGATTTTTGCACACTTCATGTAGAGGAGCAGGGAAAGAAAAGAGATTATCAGTGTCCTACAAAAGACTTTTGGGGAATGGAAAAGGACCACTTGTGCATGAATACTACCTCATGAAGCCAAAAATAATAAGGGTTACAGGAAAGTCAGGTGACTAAATTATTCCAGCCTGGAGGCAGGCTCACCTAGAAGCTAAGAATTCTACTGCAAAGGACTGAAGTTCCCAATGCCCTTGACAGCACCAAAAAAATAACATATTAATAAGGCTAATGGTTCTTAACAATTCCTTTCAAGCCCTGTTTTCTAAATAACATCATATTCTTTTGAAAGAAACGTGTTTATTCACTTAGTTAGAAATCTTACTTCCTATAGAAGATTCCAGAAGATTTGATGAAACACTGCCAATCAGAGGAAAAGAAAGCACCACTAACTTCCTGATAAAAGAAATAAATGGATCGACAGAGCCAGAAGAGATCTCACTAGTATCTGTTGAATTTTCTTCTGATTATTTTGAGAATTCCTTTTAAATTTAGAAATTTATAGATAACAGCATGCCTCCCTATGAAGGTATTAACACATAAAAATTAGAAAAAATACTAGATGTGGGCAGCAGTATCTTACTGACCCAACCAGTTCTACATGAAAAAAAAAATCGTTGTTCCCAGCTTTGTTTCAGAAAGAAACAAAACACCCTTGACTGGCCATTACTCAATTACGTGTCTTGGCACTTTTTCTAATTCTCTGTAGACAACCAATTCATGTTATGTTCAAGCTCTAAGAATCAATGACTGTGGTGTCTTAATGACCTACTTAACTTCTCTCTTTAACTTGGTGTTACCAACTTATTGAACTTTTATTTTCTTGCCAACCACGCATTTAATAAAATGGCCCATTAATGCAGTCTGATCTCCTGCAGTGGCTTTGCTGTGGTATCTGTACTTGTTTCTGCAGCTACGTGCTCCACACATGACATTCTCTCTTTCCTTAGCTTTGCTCAATATGGCTGTCAGTCTTTCAGGAGAAGGAATCATCTTATTTCTGTTTGATCTTACTTGTTACTGAGACCTTATTTGAATTTATCTTTTGGCAGATTGTAGGATCATCCATCCAGTTCTTTGTTTCCTCTAGCTGATATCCTTCTTTGCTGCACTATATGGGAAAACCAAGAAATATTTGACACCAAAATGTATGATTCACTTGTGTATTAATCCATTTTTACACTGTTGATAAAGATATACCCAAGACTGGGTAATTTATAAAGAAAAAGAGGTTTAAGGGATTCACAGTTCCAGATGGCTGGGGAGGCCTCACAATCATGGTGGAAGGCAAAACATACATCTTACATGGGGGCAGGCAAGAGAGAATGAGAACCAAGTGAAAAGGGAAACCCCTTGTAAAACCATCAAATCTCATGACACTTACTACCATAAGAACAGTATGGGGGAAACCACCCCTATGATTCAATTATCTCCCACCTCATCCCTCCCACAAATGTGGGCATTATGGGAGCTACAATGCAAGATGAGAATTGGGTGAGGACACAGCCAAGCCATATCAGCTTGGATATGGTAGCATTATAGAGACAAATACAGTCACACAGGGAAAGGAAAAAGGTTTGAACAAAGCATGGAAACAACTACTTGATGTAGCCGGAAAACATGCTGTCAGATCACAGCACAGATCCTAGAATCAGGAAGCCTCCAGGTTGCCACCAATCTTAGAGGTCAGTGGTTCAGTATACATCCAATTCAATGATAGCAGTCAAATACCAAAAAACCTTTCCCTACAAATGTCACACTCCTGTTAGAGTGAATGGCTGTAGCTGACACACTCTGCCTTTGGATGCATAGAATAATATTTCACATAACATGATATACATTGGCCACATTGGCCAAAGTCTATTTTTTATTTGTTTTTTTGTGTGTATGTGTGCGTGCTTGTTCGTTTTGAGACGGAGTCTCGCTCTTGTCGCCCAGGCTGGAGTTCAGTGGTACAGTTTTGGCTCACTGCAACCTCTGCATCCTGGGTTCAAGCAATTCTCCTGCCTCAGCCTCCCAAGTAGCTGGGATTACAGGCATCTGCCACCACGTCTGGCTAATGTTTATATTTTTAGTAGAGACAAGGTTTCACCATGTTGGCCAGGCTGGTCTCAAACTCCTAATCTCAGGTGATCCACTGCATCAGCCTCCCAAAGTGCTGATGCCACTTGTGCCCAGCTTTTTTTTTTTTTTTTTTTTTTGAGACAGAGTCTCACTCTGCTGCCCAGGCTGGCGTGCAATGGTGTGATATCGGCTTACTGCAACCTCTGCCTCCTGGGTTCAAGTAATTCTCCTGCCTCAGCCTCCCAAGTAGCTGGGATTACAGGTACCCACCATCATGGCCCCTAATTTTTATATTTTTCTGGAGAGACGAGGTTTCACCATGTTGCCCAGGCTGGTCTTGAACTCCTGACCTCAGGTGATCCACCCACCTCAACCTCCCAAAGTACTGGGATTCCAGGTGTGAGCCACCACGCCTGGCCTGTTTTTGTTTTTTCTATATCAGAACTTTAAAGACAGAAAAAGGTGGACTTCTGGTTAAGGATGGCAGACACACATTTGTATTTGTTTCCTCATGAAATTTTATTTAAAAGACAATAAATGGATTTTTTTTTTTTTTTTGAGATGAAGTCTCTCTTTGTCACCCAGGCTGGAGTGCAATGGCATGATCTCAGCTCACTGCAACCTCCACCTCCTGGGTTCAAGCAATTCTCCTGCCTCAGCCTCCAGAGTAGCTGGGATTACAGGTGCGCACCACCATGCCTGGCTAATTTGTTCTACTTTTAGTAAAAACAGGGTTTCACCATGTTGGTCAGGCTAGTCTCAAACTCCTGACCTCGTGATCTGCCTGCCTTGGCCTCCCAAAGTGCTGAGATTACAGGCGTGAGCCACTGTACCCAGCCAGTAAATGGATTTCTTAATAATTATTGCTGAAAACCATGAACAATAAAGAGGAAGTAAACAAGAACATACATTTCCTTTATGAAAGTTGGAAATAACATTCATGAATGGTAAGCTGCCTAATAGAATTAAGACGTTTGACCCTAAATTGGCAATAAGAAAAACCAAGCAACAAGCCAAATTGTATTGCAGAATTGCCACAATTAGCAGGCCCCTGGAAGCTTTGGAAGAAGGTGGCAAAACTGGGTCTAAAACAAGAGGATTTGTTGAAAGTCTATTTAGAAGAAGTTTGACACTCATGTTTCCTACTCAGCTCTGCTCAATGGAAGCAAATCCTCCCTCCTCACCTGAACAGAAAGCTGGAAGTATACTCTCTGGGTGGATAAAATTTTGGTTGTTGAGCTGGGGGACACCTGTTTCAAATGAAGAAGGGACTTTCATTATCAAAACAGTGTGATTAACTGAAAATTTCACACTAAATGCTAAGACAGCTCTCCTCTCCTTCTAGCCATTTTTATTTATTTATTTGAAATAGAATTTCACTCTTGTTGCCCAGGCTGGAGTGCAATGATGTGATATTGGCTCACTGCAACCTCCACCTCCTGGGTTCAAGTGATTCTCCTGCCACAGCCTCCAGAGTAGCTGGGGTTACAGGTGCCCGCCGCCACACCTGGCTAATTTTTGTATTTTTAGTAGAGATGAAGTTTCACCATGTTGTCCTGGCTGGTCCCTTCTTGCCATTTTTCTACATTTGGTTTTCAAAACACGAAACATTGGCAGCCAGCCCGAAACTCCGTATACCAGAGACTGAGCGATCCATCTCTAGAGAATGGGCAGGTTCATAAGGAACAACTTAAAGGTACTGACATTGAAGTTTCCCTAGTAAAATGGCTTACTACAAATGTCCACTGTGAGCTTCTCAGTGGACTAGTCCATCTACAGTCTCAGAGCTTCTAATGAATTCTTAAATGCCCATGCTGAAGAACTGACTGACAGACAGCTGAAGAAATTTCCAACGGGTGGGGAATCAAATGAACAAACTAACTTGTAACAACTAACGTAGAGAAAACCTTAGGAGGGGAGGGAAAAAAAGCTAACAATTATAATTAATATTTTCACAGAAATAAAAGAATATATTGCATCCATGAGATAAGAACAGCTAAAGAACATTCAGAGAATGCACACAAAAAACTCTCTTGGAAATTAAAAAATATCATAGTAGAATAAAAACAGAATAGAAGGTTAGGAAGACAAAGTTAACAATATCTTCCAGAAAGAAATGCAAAAACATTGAGACTTAGAAAATAGAAGAGAAAGACAAAGAATATAGAGGAATGATCCAGGAGATCCAACATCCAAATAAGAGGATTTATTGACCAGAAGAATCAGTGAGAAAAAATCCTCACTGCATGGGAAAGTGCAGGTGCACAAAGCTAGATGCAAGTTGTCTAGTCAATTTTAGTAAGGTTACTCTGCAATCAATAACAACCTGAGAATCTCAGTGGCTTACAACAGTGAAAGTTGGGTTGGGCATGGTGGTTCATCTCTGTAATCCCAGCACTCTGGGAGGCTGAGACCGGCAGATCAGTTGAGACCAGGAGTTCAAGGCCAGCTTGGCCAATATGGCGAAACCTGGTCTCCACTAAAAATACAAAAATTAGCTGGGCGCAGTGGTGCACACCTGTAATCCCAGCTACTCTGGAGGCTGAGGCACGAGAATAGCTTGAACCAGGAGGTGGAGGTTGCAGTGAGCTGAGATTATGAAACTGCACTCCAGCCTAGGTGATAGAGCAAGATTGTCTCACAAAAACGAAAACAGAGAACAATGAAGATTTATTTCTTGCTCACTTACGTGTCATTTTGGGTTAGCAGACAACCCACAGAATGGGAAAAAGATATTTGCAAATGTGGTAAGGATCTAGTGTCCAGAATATATCAAGAACTCTTACAACTCAATAATAAAAAAAAAACCTAATTTAGTAATGAGCAAAGGACTTGAATAGACATTTCTCCAAAGAAGATACATAAATAGCCAATAAACACATGAAAAGATGTTCAACATCATTAGTCACTAGGAAAATGCAAATCAAAATAATAATGAGTTACCAGTTCAAGAACACTAAGATGCCTTAATTTTAAAAAGTACAAAATAAGAAATGTTGGTGAGAATGTGGAGAAATTAGAACCCTCATACACTGCTGGTGAAAATGTAAAATGATGCAGCCACTGTGGAAAAGAGTCTGACAGGTTCTCAAAAAGTTAAACCAAGACTTACTATATGACTCAGCAATTTTATCTTATTAGTATATACCTAAGATCATTGAAAATGTATGTTCACACAAAAACTTGTATATGAATGCACTTAGCAGTATTATTCACAATAGCCCAAAGGTGGAAATAACCTTAATTCCCATAAACTGATGAATGGATAAACAAAATGTGGTATTTCCGTACAATGGAATATAATTTAACGAAAAAGGGAATGAAATTACATACTACAACATGAATGAGTTTTGAAAACATTAATTGAAAGAACCCAGATACAAAGACCACATATTACATAATTACATTGTGGTGGTTGCACAACATAGTAATATACTAAAAGCCACTGACTAATACACTTTAAAGTGGTAAATTTTATATTATGTGATGTATATCTCAAAAAAATTAAATAGAAAATCAGAGTTAATGGTTGCTTTTCAAAACTTATGAAAGGTCTCAATTCATAGACTCAAGAAGCCCAAAAAATTTCAAACCAAATAAAGAAAAATTCACAATTATACCCATCATTGTGACAAAACAGAACACCAAGATCAAAGATAGAAATGTTAAAAGCTGAAAGTAGCTAAGACCAACAGTTCAACATGTAGCTGACTTTTCAGTGGTAATAGTGAAAGCCAGATGACAATGAAATTATATCTTAAATGTGTTAAATGAAACTAGAATTCTATGTTCAGTTGACCAGTTGTTCCCAACCATGGTAATTTTGCTGCCCAGGAGACATTGTTAGTTGGCACAACTGAGAAGGGAAGTGATACTGTCATCTCCTGTGTAGAGGGCAAGGACACGGCTAAATGTCCTACAATGCACAGGACAGTCCCAACAACAGTTATCTAGGCAAAAATATAAAGCATGCCAAAGTCAAGAAATCATGCAGTGGCATATCTTTCACAAATATAAATAAGCTGGGCACTGGTGGCTTGCGCCTGTAATCTCAGCTACTCAGGAGGCTGAGACAGGAGAATCCCTTAAGGCCAGGAGTCTGAGAACAGCCTGGGCCATATAGTGAGACCCTATCTCTAAAAAAGAAGAATGTATATAAAATAAAAAATATCTGTAGACAAATGAATGTTGACATAATTGGCTATCAACAGATCCACATCAAAGGAAATAAATGGCAAATATTTACCTGATCTTTTCAGGTAAAAGAAAATAATTCCAGGAGTAAAGTTGAAGACACAGGAAGGAGAATGAAAAAAGCAAATGTGTGAGTATATTTAAACGGATGATATTAACATTAAGCAACAGTAACAATTCCTTATGTGGTTTAAAAGATGTATAGAACTAAAATTTACAAGAATTGCATATAGGTCAGGCTGAGAGTAAATGAAATTAAAGAGTTCTGAGATTTTATTTTGGTTCAGAGTGACAGTGAAAGCACCATATAGCATACTATAGGGGAACAACTAAGAGACGAGTAAAAGAGTATAAATTCACTGGCCAGGCACTGTCATGGCTCACATCTGTAATCCCAGCACTTTGGGAGGCCGAGGCAGGTGGATCACGAGGTCAGGAGTTTGAGACCAGCCTGGCCAACATGGTGAAACCCTGTCTCTACTAAAAATACCAAAAGTTAATCAGGCATGGTGGCAGGAGCCTGTAATCCCAGCTATTTGGGAGGCTGAGGCAGGAGAATCGCTTGAACCCGGGAGGTGGAGGTTTCAGTGAGCCAAGATCACACCAATGCACTCTAGCCTGGGAGACAGTGAGATTCTGTCTCAAAAAAAAAAAAAAAAAAGAGTGTAAGTTTGAAATTAACAAAAGGAAAAGATAGAATAATAAGCAAATTAATACAAAAGAAGGAAAGAAAGGAGTGAAAAAGGAGTATAAAATATATGGGACAAAAACGGGGCAAAAACATGGTAAACTTAAATACAAATTCTTATCATAATTATATTAAATGTAAATGACTAAATGTTCCTAAGAGGAAAGAACTAAAGTCAAAGATTTGCAGGTTGAATAATAAATAAACAAAACCCAAGAGACAAAACAAAAACATAAAGACATAGAAAAGTTGATAAAGAATGGAAAAGATATATAACAGAATGCTACCTAAAATAAGACTTATGTCTATTAATATTAGACAAACTACCTGGGGCAAAAAAACATCATCACACAGTTAAAGAGAGTCACTTTTAATGATTTTTTAAAAACCCAATTAATTAGTAACATATAAGAATTCTAAATTAGTATATACTTAACAAATTTGCCTCAAAAAAATAAGGTGAAATTGACATAAGTACTAGAGGCAATATGGGGGGTTTTAGTGCATGATATAAAATTCAGTAAAGATATATAAGGCTTGAGTAACACTATCAGCAGGCTTTACCTTCTGGTTGGCTATACCTCACCCAAGAATCACATTTTTAATTAAGCACCCACAGAACATTTACTTTGTATGCTAGGTCACAAAGAAGCATGAGAATTTATCACCCCAGCATGATCTCAAATAAACAGAAAAAGAATAGCAAATTAAAACCAAAGAAATAGTAAAACAAGCATTCATGAAACAGGAAACACAGAACATCAAAAAAGCCACAAGTTGTTTCTTTGAAGAGATTAGACTGATAAACTTCTGGTGAGACTGAGTAAAAAAAGAAGAAAAAAAAAAAGCAGCAGCACAAATGAATGGTATCATGAAGGAAAAAGGAGGTATCAGTACAGACCCTGCAGTCATTAAAGAAACTAACAAGATTTATGAATTACTTAAGGCCAATAAGTATAAAAATTTTTAAACAATGGACAAATTTCTCCCCTAAATGACAATATGCCAAAACTAACACAAGAAGAAATAGGAAAATGAAATAGTTCTATAACAATTCATAATTGAGAGAGGCAATTTAAATCTTTTCCATTAAAACAAAAAACAAAACCTCTAGGTCCAGATGAGTTTACTGGTAAGAACTACCAAAAATTTAAAAAAGGAATAACATCAATCTTATTCAAATTCTTCCTGAGAATATGAACCTGGTATTTTTTGATACAAAATGCTAATAAACACATTATGAAAGAAAGGAAAAATACAGACTATGTAACTGTTATTCATGAATATAGATGCAAAATTATAAATGAAGTGTTAGCAAATTTATTCCAGTAATATATAAAAAGGATAACATAATTATCAGGTTGGGTTTATTTGAGATTTCAAAGTTTGGTTTAATATTAGAAAATCAACCAATGTAATTCATCACAGTAACAGATTAAAGAGAAAAATAATATGACCATCCCAATAGATGTCAAAAAAGCATTTAATAAAATTTGATGCCCACTCATGATTCATAAAAATCTTATCAAAAAAGGAACAGGGAGGAACTCTATAAATCTGGTGAAAGGTAGATACACATCCCCAAAGCAAACCTTATACTTATTGATAAAACATTGAAAGTTTTCGTTCTGAAATAAGGAACAAATCAAAGATGCCTACTATTGTCACTTCTATTCAAATTGTACTGTGGCCTAGCAAGTGTTGTAGGAAAAAAAAAGAAACAAATGGTATAAGAATTAGGAAGGAAGAAATGAAATTACTGTTACTTACAAATTATATACAATTGTGTGTATAGGAAATCCAAGAGAATATACAGATAAATTATCAGTATCAATATGAGAGTTTAACAAGTTTGCTAAATCCAAAGTCAACATATAAAAATTAATTGAATTTCTATGTATATGCATCCAACAATTTAACACATGAACTCGACTGGGCACTGTGTTCATGCCTATAATCCCAGCACTTTGGGAGGCTGAGGCAGGTAGATCACCTGAGGTCAGGAGTTGGAGACCAGCCTGACCAATGTGGTGAAAACCCATCTCTACTAAAAATACAAAATTAGCAGGGTGTGAAAGCATGCGCCTGCAATCCCAGCTACTTAGGAGGCTGATGCAGGAGAATTGCTTGAACCCAGGAGGCAGAGGTTGCAGTGAGCCAGGATTGTGCCATTGCACTCCAGCCTGGGCAACAAGAGAGAAACTCCATCTCAAAAAAATAAAATAGATAAATAAATGAAACAGAAACTTTTTTCTATCTAAAAATATTAAATAACTAGAAATAAATTTTAAAATAAATATTTGAGATCTCTATGCAGAATATCTTAAATCATATCAAATGTATATGAACACAAAAAAGAAACCTATTTTAATACAGAAATTTTGCATAAAATCAATCTCCATAGACGGAGAGCCTTTATTAATAAGCTAGAAACATTAATCTGGTATTAGGGAGGCTGGCAAGATGGCTGAATAGGAACGGCTCCGGTGTGCAGCTCCCAGCAAGAGCGACGCAGAGGGTGGGTGATCTCCGCATTTCCAGCTGAGACACCTGGTTATCTCACTGGGACTGGTTAGACAGTGGGTGCAGCTCAAGGAGGGTGAGCAAAAGCAGGGTGAGGTGTTGCCTCACCTGGGAAGTGTAAGGGGCAGCGGAACTCCCTCTTCTAGCCAAGGAAAGCCATTAGGGACTATTCCCAGCACTCTAGCCCACATGCTGCACTTTTCCCATGGTCTTCACAACTGGCAGACCAGGAGATTCCCTCTGGTGCCAACAACACCAGGGCCCCGGGTTTCCAGCACAAAACTTGGCAACCATTTGGGAAGACACTGAGCTAACTGCAGGAGTTTTCTTTTTCTTTTTTCTTTTTATATCCCAGGTGTCCCTGGAATGGCAGCGAGACAGAACCATTCACTCCCCTGAAAAAAGGGGCTGAAAACAGCGATCCAAGTGATCTGGCTCAGCAGGTCCCACCCTCATGAAGACCAACAAGCTAAGATCCACTGGCTTGAAATTCTCTCAGCCAGAACAGCAGTCAGAGCTCAACCTGGGACATTTGAGTTCAGTGCTGGGAGGGGTGTCCACCATTGCTGATGCTCCAATAGGCAGTTTTAACCTTGCCTGTGTAAACAAAGTCACTGGGAAGTTTACACAGCAACTGGGCAGAGCCCATGGGAACTCAGCAAGGCCTCTGCAGGCAGACTGTGTCACTAGACTCCCTCCTCGCTGGGCAGGGCGTCTCTGAAAAAAGGCAGCAGCCAGTCAGGGACTTATAAATAAAGCCCCTGCCTTCCTGGGACAGAGCACCTGGGAAAAGGGGCAGTTGTAGGTACAGCTTCAGCAGACTTAAACATCTTTGTCTGGCAGCTCTGAAGAGAGCAGTGGCTCTTCCAACAGAGTGTTCAAGCTCTGATAAGGCATAGACTGCCTCCTCAAGTGGCTCCCTGACCCCTGTGTATCCTGACTGGGAGACACCTCCCAGCAGGGGCTGACAGACGCCTCATACAGGAGAGCTCTGCTTGGCATCTGGCAGGTACTCTTCTGGGACGAAGCAACCAGAGAAAGGAACAGGCCGCAATCTTTACTGTTCTGCTGCTGATTCCCAGGTAAGCAAAATCTGGAGTGGACCTCCAGAAACTCCAGCAGACCTGCAGGAGAGGGGCCTGACTGTTAGAAGGAAAACTAACAAGCAGAAATAAATAGTTTCAACAGTTTAAACATCAACAGTAAGGACATCCACTCAGAGACCCCATCCAGAGGTCACCAACTTCAGAGATCAAAGGTAGGTAAAGCCATGAAGATGGGAAGAAATCAACGCAAAAAGGCTGAAAATTCCAAAAACCAGAATGCCTCTTTTTCTTCAAGGGATCACAACTCCCCACCAGCAAGGGAACAAAACTGGACAGAGAATGAGTTTGATGAACTGATAGAAGCAGCCTTCAGAAGATGGGTCATAACAAACTTCTCCAAGCTAAAGAAGATGTGCTACACTAATGTAAGGAAGCTAAGAATCTTGAAAAAAGATTAGATGAAATGCTAACTAGAATAACCAGTGTAGAGAAGAACATAAATGACCCAATGGAGCTGAAAAACACAGCATGAGAACTTCGTGAAGCATACAAAAGTTTCAATAGCCAAATCAATCAAGCAGAAGAAAGGATATCAGAGATTGAAGATCAACTCAATGAAATAAAGTGAGAAGACAAGATTAGAGAAAAAGGAGTGAAAAGAAATGAACAAAGCCTCCAAGAAATATGTGATTATGTGAAAAGACCAAATCTATGTTTGACTGATGTACCTGAAAGTGATGGGGAAAATGAAACCAAGTTTGAAAACACTCTTCAGGATATTATCCAGGAGAACTTCCCCAATCTAGCAAGGCAGGCCAACATTCAAATTCAGGAAATACAGAGAATACCACAAAGATACTCATAGAGAAGAGCAATCCCAAAACACATAATTGTCAGATTCACCAGGGTTGAAATGAAGGAAAAAATGCTAAGAGCAGCCAGAGAGAAAGGTCGAGTTACCCACAATGGGAAATCCATCAGACTCACAGTGGATCTCTCGGCAGAAACCCTACAAGCCAGAATAGAGTTGAGGCCAATATTCAACATACTTAAATAGAAGAATTTTCAACCCAAATTTCATATCCAACCAAACTAAGCTTCATAAGTGAAGGAGAAATAAAAT
>CAUYLG010010909.1:0-11961 GCA_963573385.1 Cacajao melanocephalus | reverse complement strand
GGGTGTGGGGGTGAGTGGTTGGTGGGGTGTGTGTGTGTTTGGTGGGGTGAGGGGGTGAGTGGTTGGTGGGGTGAGTGAGTGGTTGGTGGGGTGAGTGATTGATGGGGTGAGTGGTTGGTCCGGTGAGTGGTTGGTTGGGTGAGTGGTTAAACTGTGGTACTCTACAGAATTTAATGGCTGTCACCTACAGAAAGGAACAAAATGGGCAACACATGACTGTATGGCTGGATCTTAAGGGCTGATGGAGCAAAGCCAGTCTCAGTACCACGCTGATTTCACTTTAAGAGCATCGTCGAAATGACAAGGTTATCCAGAGATGGGGAGTAGGAGCTGTGCGGCGGGGGAGGGTTGTGTGACTCCAGAGCATCTTGGTAACTATGTTACACAAATCTAGATGTGATTAACTGATGTAGAATAATGCACACATACTGTACCAGGCTCTGCTTCCCAGTTTTGATACCATGCTACAGAATGTAAGATTAACCACTGGGAGGAACTGCCACAAGGGCACTTTTTTTTCTTTGCAACAGAGTTTTTCTCTTCTTGCCCAGGCTGGAATGCAGTGGCATGGTCTCAGCTCACTGCAACCTCTGCCTCCTGGGTTCAAGAGATTCTCCCGATTCAGCCTCTCAAGTAGCTGGGATTACAGGTGCCCACCACACCTGGCTAATTTTTATCTTTTTAGAAGAGATGGAGTTTCACCATGTTGGCCAGGCTGGTCTTGAACTCGTGACCCCAGGTGATCTGCCTGCCTCAGCCTCCCAGAGTGCTAGGATTACAGGTATGAGCCACCACGCCAGGCCCAGAAGGGCACATTTGATCGTTATGCAATTAAAATCTCACCAGGTATGGTGGCTCACACCTATAATCCCAGTGCTCTGGGAGGCCGAGCTGGGAGGATCACCTGAGTCCAGGAGTTCGAGACCAGACTGGGCAACCAAGTGATACCTTGCCCCTGCATAAAAACATTTTTACAGGCCTGGTGCAGTGGCTCATGCCTGTAATACCAGCACTTTGGGAGGCCGAGGCAGATGGATCACGTGGTCAGGGGTTTGGGACCAGCCTGGCCAACATGGCAAAACCCCATTTCTACTAAAAAAATACAAAAAATTAGTTGGGCATGGCAGTGGGCGCCTGTAATCCCAGCTACTCTGGAGGCTAAGGCAAGAGAATTTCTTGAACCTGGGAGGTGGAGGTTGCAGTGAGCTGAGATTGTGCCACTGCGCTCCAGCCTGGCAACAGAGCAAGACTCTGTCTCAAAAACGAAAAATTGTGAAAATTTGAGCTTCTTTATTGTGATAAAATATTTACAACCTTAAATGGACTATTTTAACCATTTAGCTGTACAATTCAGTGGCACTAAAAACCCCTGCAACCACCACCACCACCCATTACCAGAAGTTTTTTTATCTTTACAGCTCTTAAGTATGTGCCACTTTCTGTCATTTCAAAAACAAGTTAACACGAGGAAACAAAAAGCAAAATCCCTACCAAAAACGTACCTCAAAGACTCTAACATACATTTGGGGTGTTTTAAGGCTTCACATGCCATCCTGACATCCTCTTCCTTCAGGTGGGTGCTTCCCAAGTTGAGGGATCTTAGGTTACGGTTGGTGATGAGGGTTCTCCAGAGGTGCTGCAGACCAGGGGTCATCTGTGTGTTTCTCAACCTGCAGGAGATGGGGAAAGGGAGACACATTAGATACTTATGATGTTTAGTTGTATCCTCATTTTTCTTCTCATCCTTCTCCGTTTTCTTTGAGATGGAGTCTTGCTCTGTCACTCAGGCTGGAGTGCAGTGGTGTGATCTCCGCTCACTGCAACCTCCACCTCCCAGGTTCAAGCGATTCTCCTGCCTCAGCCTTCAGAGTAGCTGGGATAACAGCCACCACACCTGGCTAATTTTTGTATTTTTAGTAAAGACAGGGTTTTACCATGTTGGTCAGGCTAGTTTCGAACTCTTGACCTCGTGATCCACCTGCTTCGGCATCCCAACATGCTGGGATAACAGGTGGGAGCCACCATGTCTGGCCCCTTCTCCCATTCTAACTTGCAAATTTCTAATTAATTGTATTTCATTTTAAAGCAACAAATGCCCGAGTGCCTGAGACTGGCCAACTACTAAGAAAAGCATATTAAACAGTATTAATACCTGCGTCAGGGACCTTAAGCTTTCCAAAGCCAGTATCAAGGAACCTGCTTCAGTAACATCATCACAAGGTCTCTGTGCTTTTGGGAACTTGGTTCCCACATCATCATGGCACTTATGCCCTCAGGATGCACCTGAGGGGTTTCCGATGGGCTTTCACTCAGGAGCTGGGGGAGAGCTGGGACAGCATCACTGGAAGGGAATCTCTCCTAGGGGGTGGGGCACCCTTACCTCAGGTTCTGTATCTTGCAGGCAGGAGGCCTCAGCTTGGCACACAAGGTCTTCATGGCCCGTTCGGTCAGGATGCTGCCGCCCAGGTCCAGCTGCTGCAGGTGAGGGTGGGTGCCAAGCACGGAGCAGAAATTCTCCCACTGCTCATCAATGAGGGTCTTACCCCGCATCCTATGTCAGAGAGGAATAGAAACATGAGCTCTGGCGGGATGGGGTTTAACATGAGCAATCATGGCAACACGTCACAGGAGAGGAACTGACCTACTGAGACAAGACCGGGGTGGCTTCAGAGGCTCTGAAGCAACTTGGTGGATGCTATCACGCCTGGATGACAGCCCCTGTGTCCACCCTGCCTCCTCCTGGACATAGCGGTACCCAAGGGGGTATTGCAAACCTGACTAGCATCTGCTAGCTCCTCAATCAGATAATTGCTTCAATTCTAGCCCCCAGTTGAACATTAAATGGTGCAACAGCTTGGAAAACAGTACAGAGGTTCCTAGAAATATTAACATAGAGCTACCGTAGGGCTGAGCAATCCCACTTCTGGGCATATACACCCAGGAGAACAGGGAAGAGGTATGCGGCATCCCTCGTTCACTGTGCCATTTTTCATCATAGCTCAGATGTGGAAAACTTACATGTCCACTAGTGGATGAAAAGAGAGAACACATGATACATACGTAAATGGAATGTCACACACCCTTAAACAAGAACATTCTACCGTTTTCGACAACATAGATGAACCTGGAGTGTATGTTAGGTGAGATATACCAGCCACAGAAGGACAAAGACTTCATGATTCTACTTTTTTTTTTTTCCTTTTGGAGACAGAGTCTCTGTCGCCCAGGCTGGAGTGCAGTGGTGTCATCTCGGCTCACTGCCACCTCTGCCTCCCAAGTTGAAGTGATTTTCTGGCCTCAGCCGCCCCAGTAGCTGGGATCACAGGTGTGTGCCACCACTCGTGGCTAACTTTTATATTTTTAGTACAGATGGGGTTTCACCGTGTTGACCAAGCTGGTCTCGAACTCCTGACCTCAAGTGATCCGCCTGCCTTGGCCTCCCAAAGTGCTGGGATTACAGGAGTGAGCCACTGCACACGGCCAGTAATTTTTTTTTTTTTTTTTTTAAGACAGTCTGGTTCTGTCACCCATGCTGGAGTGCAGTCAGTGGCACCATCTCAGCTCATTGCAACTTCTGCCTCTTTGGTTCCAGCAATTCTCCTGCCTCAGCCTCCCAAGTAGCTGGGAATACAGGCATGTACCGCCACGCCCAGGTAATTTTTTTTTTTTTTTTTTAGCAGAGATGACGTTTCATTATGTTGGCCATGCTGGTCTCAGTGATCCACCTGCTTCAGCCTCCCAAAGTGCAGAGATTAGAACTGTGAGCCACCACACCCGGTCCCACGTGAGAATTTGATGCTGTTTTAAACCAGTGAGGTTGATGCCATTTCCCCTATATTGTAAATGGCAACGAGGCTAGTTAGTGGCAAGACTAAAATTCAGAACCAGGTTCATCCAGGGCTCCATGTATGCCAGCAGCCAATTTAGCTCCAGCGGTATCATCAGCTGACATCTGTCACCTAAGTGCCAGGCACAGTTCCTGAGAGCTGCAGCTGTAAAAACCTATCTCCTAGCAACTGAATAGGCAGACGCCATGACCTCTGTTTTACAGATGGGGAAACTGAGGCACAGAGCAGCAGAGTAACTTGCCCAAGGTCACATTGCCAGGAAGTAGCAGGCCTGGGATTTAGAAATTAGCAGATGGGTGGCAATGGTCACCACCTTTTCTTTCTTTTTTTTTGAGTCAGTCTTGCTCTGTCACCAGGCTGGAGTGGAATGGTACGATCGCTGCTCACTGCAACCTCTGACTCCCCAGTACAAGTGGTTCTCCTGTCTCAGTCTCTTGAGTAGCTAGGGTTATAGGCACCCACCAACACACCCGGCTAATTTTTTTTTTTTGTTTTTAGTAGAGACAGGGTTTCACCATGTTGGCCAGGATGGTCTCGATCTCTTGACCTTGTGATCCCCCCGCCTTGGCCTCCCAAAGTGCTGGGATTATAGGCATAAGCCGCTGTGCCCGGCCATTCATTTATTTTTTTAATTTCTTAACAACGAGATAACCAGGGAATGTCCACATTCTTATTATTTTTTTAGGGACAGGATCTCACCCTGTCACTCAAGCTGGAATGAAGTGACGTGACCGTAACTCACCGTAGCCCTCAGCTCCTGGGCTCAAATGATCCTTCCACCTCAGCGTCCCGAGTAGTTGGGGCCATAGGCACACACCTCCACACCGACTAGTTTTAAGAGTTCTTGTAGAGGCAGGGTCTTACTTTGTTGCTAGTCTAAAAAACCTGGCCTCAAGCAATCCTCTTCTCTCTGCCTCCCCAAGTGCTGGGATTCCAGGCATGAGCCACCACACCCAGCCTGTCCACTTTCTTCACTGCTGTGTTCTGGGTCACGGGAGGATGGGCGCTAAGACAGTCCAGCAGTGTTTTCTAGACCTGCACTATCCAGTGAGCATCAGCTACGTGCGATTATTTAAATATAAATGAGGCCGGGAACAGTGGTTCACACCTGTAATCCCAGCACTTTGGGAGGCTGAGGCTGGCAGACCATCTGAGATCAGGAGTTCGAGATCAGCCTGGCCATCATGGTGAAACTCTGTCCCTACTAAAAATACCAAAATTAGCCAGGTGTGGTGGCGGGCACCTGTAATCCTAGCTACTCAGGAGGTTGAGTCAGGAGAATTACTTGAACCCGGGAGGTGAGGTTGCAGTGAACCGAGATTATATCACTGCACTCCAGCCTGGGTGACAGACACAGTCTCAAAAAAAAATTAAAGCCAGGCACGGTGGCTCACGCCTGTAAACCCAGCACTTTGGGAGGCTGAGGCAAGTGGATCATGAGGTCAGAGTTAGAGACCAGCCTGGTAAAGATGATGAAACCCCGTCTCTACCAAAAATGCAAAAATTAGCCAAGTATGGTTTGTGTGTGTGTGTGGGGGGTAGCTGTAATCCCAGCTACTTGTGAAACTGAGGCACGAGAATCGCTTGAATGCAGGAGGTGGAGCCTGCAGTGAGCTGAGATAATGCCACTGCACTCTAGCCAGGGCAGCAGAGTGAGACTGTCTCAAAACAAAACAAAACAAGACAAACCCACACGTACACACACCTAGAAATGAGTTGTAACGGATTAAGCTGAGTTTCACCTTCACAGTCTCACTCACCACATTTCATATGCTGCACAGGCTTATGAGGTTGGTGGCAGCCCAACTGGACAAGGCATGTAGAATATTTTCATCACAGAACACTCTATTGGACAGCACGGCCCTGGACCCCATACCAAACAAACAATACACAAACCTGAGCGTTAACATTGATAGCAGGAGCTTGCTCATGCCTGTAATCCCAGCAGTGTGGGAGGCAGAGGCGGGCGGATCACAAGGTCAGGAGTTCGAGACCAGCGTGGCCAACGTGGTGAAACCCCATCTCTACTAAAAACAGAAATATTAGCTGGGCGTGGTGGCGCTTGCCTGTGGTCCCAGCTACTCAGGAAGCTGGGACAGGAGAATCACTTGAACCCGGGAGGCGGAGGTCGCAGTGAACCGCGATCACACCACTGCACTCCAGCCTGGGTGACAGAGCGAGACTATGTCTCAAAATAAAATAAATTAAAAAATGTAAGAAACCACATATTCCTGGGTTTCAACCCCAGAGCCTTGCCTTTAGAGTTGTGGATGGGGCCCTGTATTTTGAAAGACCTTTCCCAGCTATGGACAATGAACCAGATTCAGGTCCTGGCATTTTAGCCTACCGGATGTCATCTGGGTGATTCATCCTGAATCAATTACCTGGGATCTTGAAGTTCCTGGAAATCATGTCACGTCCCAGCAGCAGGGACACAGAGCTTGGTAGACAGCGAAGAATAAAACCGCCCGGGACACTCACCATTGAGGAACCACAGGCCATGCCTCAGCCGCCTCATCCCTCGGGAAGATCCCCTTGACATCCACCCGAATTTTCCGCAAATTCGGACAGTGCTGCAGACAGAAGGAAGACGCCGTCAAGTCCATGTTCTGGCAGATCGGAAGCCACACTTCCTGGAAGCTGTTTAATGCCGAGCGAACAAACTCTTTGTCTTGAGCCTCGAAAAGGCAGTGGAAGGCGTCCAGGGTGTCAGCTGGGGCAGTGGCGTTGGTCTGCTGACCCAACAGAGACACCCAGTGCAGAAGCTTCTGCTTCACTCCCAGGGGAACAGGGCAGCCCAGCAGGACCTCCAGCGGCCTCCTTACATCTTCGTTCATGAGGCCGAACAAGAAACGCTTCATCCAAAGCAGGTGGCTATGGAAGCCCGCCTGTTTCAGCTCCACTGACCTCTTCCCCTTCTCCACGAACAGAGGACAGAGCGCCGGCTCGACGTCCAGCCCCTCTAACACATAGTACAAGGCCGCGCAGAAGTCCTGGAGGCTGAGATGGAAGAATGTGAAGTGCTCCTCCCCGCAGTGGCCGTCCTGGACAAGGATGTCCATGCGAAACAGAGCACGGAGCTCAGACTCCCCGAGTCCGTGCATCAGGAGGTCGTCGCCGTCAAACACAGACTTCATATTCCACACTCCTTCCACAGCCATGCGGCACAGGCGCTTCAGGACTGTCCTTCCTTCCAGGTCGAGACAGCGCTGGGCCACGTCTTGAGGGGTGAGCTGATGGAACATGAAGGCGGCGTACAAGCTGGTGAGTGTGAAGCCGACGCCCTCTCCCTCCACGTCCTGCAGCTGCAGAGCCACGCAGACCAGCGAGCCCACAGCAGGCACCTGGCACTGGTCGAACAGCCCACGGTTGCTCATCATGGCATGAACAACTCGTGCCTTCTGATGTTCCCTGGTCCCATGCTCCAGGAGCAGGTGGATTCTTCGTTCTGCGGAGATTCCTCTCACCAGCAGATAGCGGGGGGACACCACCTGAGACTTGAGCCTCTCGACGCCCACGTCTCGGACGGTGATGATCAGAAAGGACTCGGGGAGTAGGACTTTCCTCAGCAGACTGTGGATGAGGGTGCCCATGGGCTGCCTCTCAGCCCAGGCTTTGCAGAGCTTCGTGTCACTGTGGACGTCGGAGCCCAGGTCGTCAAAACCGTCGAGGATGAACAGCAGCCTTTCCGGCTGGGACATGATCTCCGTCACGGGAGCCTGGGAGTCTGGCCACTCCCTGGAGATGAGTTCTGCGATGCTGGCTTCCTTCCTCCGCTGCACCTCTCTAATGGGGAGGAAGAAGACGTAGGAGAACATATTCTGGAAGAGTCGACCTTGCGCCCAGGACAGCACGATCCTCCTGGCCATAGCTGATTTTCCGATTCCTGACTTTCCGTGCAGAACCACCGTCTGGGGCCGGAAGCCCCACTGGTCTGCATTGAAGGCACCAACCAGCATTTGCATTTCCAGCCAGTCAGCAGCAGGTTTTTCAAAACCACGGGGTACATCCTCCTTCGCAGTGAATTTCGTCATCACGTGACACTTGTAGTCCCATGTGTCACCTCTGGGGCCTGAAGTCAGAGAGGGTAGAATAAAAATCAGGCAACAGACCAGGCCTGGTGGCTTGTGCCTATAATTCCAGTGCTTTGGGAGGTCAAGGTGAGTGAATTACCTGAGGTCAGGAGTTTGAGACCAGCCTGGCCAACATGGCGAAACCCCGTTTCTACTAAAAAATACAAAAATTAGTCAGGCATGGTAGTGGGCACCTGTAATTCCAGCTACTTGGGAGACTGAGGCAGGAGAATCGCTTGAACCAGGGAGATAGAGGTTGCAGTGAGCCAAGATCACACCACTGCACTCCAGCCTGGGCGACAGAGCGAGACTCCATCTCAATAAAAAAAAAAATCAGGGAACAAAATTTGAATCCGGTCTGAATTTTAGTAAAATACACCATCACAGAAACCCTGGACCCAGCATCAGTGGGGCTCGACTCAGCCTCCAGAGGTGCGTCTGGTTTCTTCCCACCAATGTGCTGAGAACAAGCTCCCTTTTCATTCCCTTCTTCAAAGGCCTCTAAAGATTCTTAACATTCCAGGAAATAGCTCTCCTGGCACTCTGGAACTCAAGTATTTGTTAAATGAATTATTTATGTCAACATACGTAGTCTCAGGGAGGCAGGGGAGGCAGGGAGGCCGGGAGGGAGGCCGGGAGGGAGGCACAGTGGCAGGGGAGGGAGGGAGGGAGGCACGGTGGCGGGGGGGGGGGAGGGAGGGAGGGAGGCACGGTGGCAGGGGAGGGCGGGAGGGAGGCAGTCAGGGGAGGTGGGAGGGAGGCAGTCAGGGGAGGAGGGAGGGAGGCAGGCAAAGGAGGAGGGAGGGAGGGGAGGAGGGGCAGGCTAGGGGGCAGCTGAGGATGCATATACCATGGCCCCAAGTTCTACACCTGTTGGACAGGTGTACCTCTCCTGTTCCATCCCTGGGTTTCCCCAAGCACTGGGGGAATTCTTCTCTACATAACGAGGGGAGTACATCCCTTGAGAGACAGATCCTGCCTGGAACCCAAGCTCTATAGAGCAGTGGTCCCCAACCTTTTTGGCTCCAGGGACCGGTTTCGTGGAAGACAGTGTTTCCACAGACCAGCGTGGAAGGAGATGGTTTGGGGAGGATTCAAGCACACTCCATTTTTTGTGCACTTGACTGTTATTACATTGTAATAGATAATGAAGTAACTATACGACTCTCCATCATGTGGAATCAGTGGCAGCCCTGAGCTGGGTTTCCTGCAACTAGACAGTCCCATCTTGGGGTGACGGGAGACAGTGACGGATCCTCAGGCATTGGAGTCTCATGGGGACCAGGCAATCTGGGTCCCTCACACGCATAGTTCCCAAGAGGGCTCCTGCTCCTGTGAGAATCCAGCGCCACCTCTGATCTAGCAGGAGGTGGGGCTCAGGTGGTCATGTGGGCAATGGGGAGCAGCTGTAAATACAGATGAAGTGTCGACCCCTCCCTCCTGTACAGCCCGGTTCCTAACAGGCCACTGTGCCAGCCCATGACCTGGGGGTTGGGGACCACCCCTGCTGGAGAGGATCTGTGATTTCATACAAGCTGTTGCTCAGTTTCCTCACCTGATAAATTTTTTGGGGGGGACACAGTTTCATTGTGTCACCCAGGCTGGAGTGCAGTGGCATGATCTTGGCTCACCGCAACCTCCACGTCCTGGGTTCAAGCAATTCTCCAGCCTTAGCCTCCTGAGTAGCGGGATTACAGGCGCCTGCCACCATGCCCAGCTAATATTTTTAATTTTTTTTTTTTAGTAGAGACAGGGTTTCACCATGTTGGACAGGCTGGTCTTGAACTCCTGACCTCAAGTGATCCGCCCACCTCTGCCTCCCAAAGTGTTGGGATTACAGGTGTGAGCCACAATGCCCGGCCTACCTGATAAAGATTAAAGAATATGCATTCAACATTAGCACAGGGCCTGACCAATGTAAAAAAAATGAAACTTATCACAAACCATCATTATTTCATACCACCTGACATTGATCACAACATGCAATTCTTTTATGCATTTACTTTTTGTTAGCCTCTAGCTTACAACGTAAGCTCCATGAGAAAAATACCTTGTCTTTTTGCCTCAATACTTCTAGACGCTTCAGTTTCTCACGTCCACTAGGCACTCAATGAACACGAAAGAGATTCATATCCTGGGACCTTAAGTTTGCTGGTACTGCTGGGTGCGATGGCTCATGCCTGTAATCCCAGCAGGTGGATCACAAGGTCAGGTGGATCACAAGGCAGGAGTTCAAGACCAGCCTGGCCAACATGGTGAAACCCTGTTCCTACTAAAAATACAAAAATTAGCTGGGCATGGTGGCATGTACCTGTAATCCAAGCTACTCAGGAGGCTGAGGCAGGAGAATTGCTTGAACTGGGACCCCGGAGGTGGAGGTTGCAGTGAGCCGAGATCCCACCACTGCACTCCAGCCTGGGCTACAGAGCAAGACTCCATCTCAAAAAAAAAAAAAAAAAAAAAAAAAGTTTGCTGGGACTGGTACTACCATTTGCCTTAAAAAGGCAGCAGGAGTCTCTCTGTGCAAATGTGTAATATAATTACTACCTCTATGCAAAATCTCCACATAAAATCTAGAACTTATATACTTCATTGTAGCTGTATCCTCCGATTCTGTCCAAGATGGGTTCCAGGACATCCCCAAAGACATCAAAATCTACAGATGGTCAAGTGCCTGACATAAAATGCTAGGACTGCATATAGCCTACACATATCCTCCCAGGTACTGTAAGTCATCTCTAGGTGATGTCTACACGATGTCTACACATTGCTTCATTTGTGTGGATTCAATGCACTGCTTGGCATGTGCCAAGTTCAGGTTTGCTTTTTGGAACTTTGTGGAATTTTCCTATTTTGATCAATGGTTAGTTGAATCCACGGACACAGAACCCATGGACATGCAGAGCCATCTGTTGTCCACATCAGGGGAAGCCATTGAGAGATCCGTGTTAAAACCACAGGAAGCAGACCTTGAGATTGGAACCTCTATTTGCCGAGCTCAGACTGACATGTTGTCCTCAGAGGGCTGGCTGTGCCACTGGAATGTGGGTTTTTTCGTTTTTTGAGACAGTCTCTGTTGTCCCAGTTAGAGTGCAGCGAAGTGATCTCGGCTCACTGCAACCTCCAGCTCCCGGGCTCAAGTGGTTCTCCCGCTTCAGTCTCCTGAGTAGCTGGGATTACAGGCATGCACCACCACACCTTGCTAATTATTGTACTTTTAGTAGAGACAGGGTTTCACCATGTTGGTCAGGCTGGTCTCGAACTCCTGATCTTGTGACCCGCCTGCCTCTGCCTCCCAAAGTTCCCAAAGTGCTGGGATTGCAGGTGTGAGCCACCATGTCTGGCCAGAATGTAGGTTTTATTATTTTTTTTTTTGGAGACAGAGTCTCGCACTGTCACCCGGACTGTAGTGCACTGGCACGACCTCTGCTCACTGCAGTCTCTGCCTTCTGGGTTCAAGCAATTCTCCTGCCTTAGCATCCTGAGCAGCTGGGACTACAGGCGTGCGCCACCATGCTCACCTAATTTTTTTGTGTTTTTAGTAGAGACGGGGTTTCATCATGTTGGCAAGGATAGTCTCAATCTCCTGACCTCGTGATCCACCCGCCTCGGCCTCCCAAAGCGCTGGGATTACAGGTGTGAGCCATTGTGCCCGGCCAGAATGTAGGTTTTTATAGAGGGAGGGAAATCCCAGGAAGACATCCAAACAAACCCAGGCCTCCTTTCGTTCTTCCTCAACCCCCTCTTTTTCTATGAATTTAATTATTAGGTCTGTACTTCAGAGTTCCAGTCCTCTCTTCATAGGGCTTTATTCCTAAAATTCCAGACTCATTTGTCTAACTCACCACCTTAAGGGGTCACAGTGACCTCAAATTCCAAGCATCAAAAACTCATCTTTTGTCTCCAACCAAAAATATTTTCTCTCATAGGTTTTCTCTAAGTGATAAATAGAACAAATGCCCATCGACGATAGACTGGACAGGGAAAATGTGGCACATATACACCATGGAATACTATGCAGCCATAAAAAACGATGAGTT
>CAUYLG010010908.1:0-39394 GCA_963573385.1 Cacajao melanocephalus | reverse complement strand
TGTGTATCCTTCAAAATATATCTCTATATATATTTTAGACAGGGTGTCAATCTGTTGTTCAGGCTGCAGTGTGCAAATCCTGGCTCACTGCAGCCTCAACCTCCTAGGCTCAAGTGATCCTCCCACCTCAGCCTCCCAAGTTGCTGGGACCAAAGGCATGTGCCACCATGCCTGGCTAATTTTTTTTTTTTAATACAAAAAACAGAGATGAGGTCTCACCATATTGCCCAGGCTGGCCTTGAACTCCTGGCCCTCAAGCAATCCTCCCTCTTTGGCTTCCCAGAGTGCTGAGCCACCATGACCCCGTGAATTTTTTCATTCTTTTTTAGAGATGGGGTCTCCCGATTTTACCCAGGCTGGTCTCAAACTCCTGGGCTCAAGTGATCCCCTAGCCTTGATGTCCCAAAGTGCTGAGATTATAAGCATGAGCCACTGTACCCAGCCTGCCCCAATTTTTTAAATGGGAGGAAACATTGGAGAAAGTGAACTCTTAATACACTGTTAATCTGTCAGCCCACATTTTTGCCATGGTGCTTTTATTTTTTTCCTTTCATATTCTGGGCTCCTGAGTAAAATTCTATAAACATTGGCCTTAGGTTCACACAACATTTGGATGACAGGTATGCCTAAAAACGTGAGAATTAGGTGAAAATGGTGCCATCTAATGCCGACTCTTAACTTTCATGGGGGGAGGGGTGGTATGGTCATAGACAACCTTGAGAATCTGATGAAAGGTATAGGGCCTCTCCTTAGAAAAGTGCTCCTACAAATAAACATACCCTCCCAGGAGGAAACAGATAAAACAAACGCTTGTGGGAGCATCTTGTCATCACTTCCAAAGCACCACATATGAAATGTTAAACTCAGAAGTCCTAGTCTCTAAAGCTAGCCTCCCAGCCATTTACATCTCCCACTAAACCAGATCCTCAACTTAGAGACTTGTAATGCCTCCACTCTACCTGATCTGTCTCTGGCTATCAACCTGCACTGATTCCCTTCTCCCACCAGGCTGAACTAGAAAAAAATCAATTCATTATCATTATCACTCTCCTATTCAGGCTCCCTGGTCTTTTTTTTTTTTTTTTGAGACATAGTCTCACTCTGTCACCCAGACCGGAGTGCAGTGATGCAATCTTGGTTCACTGCAACTACCACCCTCCAGGCTCTGAGCCACCACACCAGGCTAATTTTTTGTATTTTTGGTAGAGATAGAGTTTCAACACATTACCCAAGCTGGTCTTGAACTCCTGAGCTCAAACAATCCACTCACCTTGGCCTCTCAAACTGTTGAGATTACAGGCATGAGCCACCGTGCCCGGCCCATGCTCCCTTGTTCTATTGCCAAACAAATCAGCCAATTTCTGAGCAAGGGGAACCTTTTACCCCAAATCTGCTTCCTTTTCTATATTTTTTAACTTAGTGAATTGCAAAGCCATTTTTGTTACGGGAACTCAAACTGGAAACCAGGACATCATCCTAGCACCCTCCCTCTCACCTACTGCCCACAACCAGTCAGAATGTGGCCTCCTCCTTTCTTCCTCCATCCCTTCTACACACATCACTCTTTACTTGGCTCAGCTGGCCTACAGCATGACCCCTTCCAATCTATGTTTTATGCTGCTACCAGAACCTAAATAAAAAATCACTTCCTAGTTGAAATCCTTTGATGGCTTTTCAGACCTTTCAGATTAATTTTCAAAATCCTTAGTTTAAAATGCAAGGCCCAGCTGGGTGTAGCGGCTCATGCTTGTAATCCCAGCACTTTGGGAGGCCGAGGTGGGCAGATTTGAGACCAACCTGGCTAATATAGTGAAACCCCGTCTCTACTAAAAACACAAAAATTAGCTGAGCATGGTAGCACGCCTGTAGTCCCAGCTAATCAGGAGGCTGAGGCAGAATTGCTCGAAACCAGGAGGCAGAGGTTGCAGTGAGTTGAGATCGCACCAGTGCACTCCAGCCTAAGTGACAGAGCAAGACACTGCCTCAAAATCAATAAGTAAGGGCTTCATCCTATGTCTGATCTGTGTAATATCTGATTCTCATGTTCCTTAAGATGTTTTCCATTCCTGTGGCTTCTGGACACCATTCTCTCATGGGTCTTTTAAGCCCTCTACAGCTCCTCCACTCCTACTTCACCAGTATCCCTTCCTTATAGTCCTTGTTATTCTACAGACTTCTTTTTGTGGGAGTTCAGGGGATCTGTGACACGTCCACCCTTTCCTACCCTGTGGAGCACACTGGCTATACAGAAAAATGTTGGGCACCTGTCACTTGTATTAGTTTCCTATTGCTGCTCTAATGCACAACCTAAGTGGCTTAAAACAACACAAATGTATCACGTTACAGTTCTGGAAGATGGACATCCATAATGGGTCTCACTAGGCTAAAATCAAAGTGTCGGCAGGTCTGTGTTTCTTCTGGAGGCCCTGGGGGAGACTACTTTCTTTTCCAGTTTGTCGGGGCCACCTTCACTCCTTGGCACATGGTTCCTTCTTCCATTTTCAAAGTCAGCAATCTAACATCTTCAAATCTCTCAACCTGACTTCATTCTCCTACCTTCCACCTTCTTGTAAAAACTGCTGTAATTACATTTGCCCCCACCCAGATGATCCAGGACCAGCTCTCAACTCAAGGTCAGCTGATTATTAGCAACCTTAATTCCATCTGCAATCTTAATTTCCCTTTTTCATGTACTATAACATATTCCCAGGTTCTGGAAATTAGGATGTGGACATTTCTGGGAGTGGTGAAGAGGCGATATTATTCTGCCTGCCACATCGGCTAAACTGGCAAATACATAAAAGATAATGAAACCTTCAGTGAGGCATCAAACTGGTCTAAAATAGACAAGATGAACTGAGCATGGTGGGCACCTGTAATTTCAGCTACTTGGGAGGCTGAGGCAGGAGAATCACGTGAACCCAAGAGGTGGAGGTTGCAGTGAGCCGAGACCATGCCACTGCACTCTAGCCTGGGCAACAGAGTGAGACTCTGTCTCAAATAAATAAATAAGGAAGACAAGATGAGAACAGTGTGAAATGGCAGAACAGTTGCAAGAAGAACCGAATGAGGAATACAAGGGAACAGAATACAGTCTGTACACTCTAAGTTTCAAAAAGAAAAGCAGGCTGCATTTGTAGAAGAGCTCACATTTGTCTGACACATCTCCCCATGTTAAAATTATCATTTCTATTTCTGGAGCCTTCCCTACATGATCGCTTGACTCAGAATCCTTTGACGACTCCAGGCATGTCTTCTAATCCTCCCTCAATCTCTTCACAACTTTAAAATTATGAAACCTAGCAAATAAGTTTTTGAATATGCAAAATGACCATTAAACATATGAAAATATGTTCGATTTCACTCACAATACAAGAAATGCTCATCAAAACTGCTGTAAGTTACCATTCTCACACATCAGATTGGTGAAAACTTCAAAAGTCTGACCACACATTCCTCTGGGCAGGCAGTGGAGAAAGAGTCACTTCTGTATATTGCTGGTGGGAATGCCAATACATTCGACCCTTGTAGGGAAATTTGGCAATATCTAACAAAACTAAACTTTAATTTTCCTTTGACCCAGCAATTCCACTTCTGGGAATTTACCCTGAAAATATACCTTCGATAATATGAAAACATATGCACAGGGTGATTCATTGCAACATTGTTTGCTGTAATGTCTCCAGCCTACATGCTCACTCACAGCTAGGAGAGCACTTCAACCATGCTACACTCACACAGTGGAGGACTATGCAGCTATAAAACAGAATGAGGAAAAGATCCCTAGGGCTCCTGCATCTTTCTTTTTTTTTCTTGAGACAGAATCTTGCTCTGTCGCCAGGCTGGAATGCAGTGGCATGATCTCGGCTCACTGCAACCTCTGCCTCCCAGGTTCATGCAATTCTCCTGCCTCAGCCTTCCAAGTAGCTGGAAATACAGGCATGCACCACCACACCCAGCTGTTGTATTTTTAGTACAGGCGGGGTTTCACTGTGTTAGCCAGGACGGTCTCGATCTCCTGATTTTGTGATCTTCCCGGCTCGGCCTCCCAAAGTATTGGGATTACAGGTGTGAGCCACTGCCCCCAGCCTCTCTTGCATCTTTCTAAGGCCATTTGGGCTGGGCCCACTTGTCCAGGCTGTGCTGCTTCTCCCCCTTGTTTTATTTGCTCATTGCCATGGCTTTCAGGAATTTTGCCTTGTCTTTGTCCTTCTTTTTCTTCCTCTGCTTGGTCACACTGAGCTCTGTGATGCCTTTCAACTAAAGGGGTCCCTTCTGGACCTGCTTATAGGCTGACATGGCACCTGCCTGTAGTTTAGTAGGTAGATTGCCCTGATGATTTATGTTAATGATCAAATTTTCCCAGATTTCACTATTGGAAGCCCCTTTAAGCTGGCTCCTCTTGTCTATTGACATGTCCCATTATTCTTTGAATGCCGTTTTTTTTTTTTTTTTTTGAGATGGAGTCTTGCTCTGTCACCAATGCTGGAGCGTAGTGGTGCCATCTCAACTCACTGCAACCTCCACCTCCCAGGTTCAAGGGATTCTCTTGCCTCAACCTCCTGAGTAGCTGGGATTACAGGCATGTGCCACCTCACCCAGCTAATTTTTGTATTTTTAGCAGAGATGGGGTTTCACCATGTTGGTCAGGCTGGTCTCGAACTCCTGGCCTCAAGTGATCGGCCTGCCTCAGCCTCCCAAAGTGCTGGGATTAAGGCGTGGGCAGTGAGACAACACAGCCTGGGTAGCTGAACCAAGCCACCATCCAAGGCAGGAATAGAACATAAATCTTGTCTCTTTCTTAGCCCATTCCCCCAGAACCCCACTTCCAGACACTTCTAACGTGCATTGCCAGGCCAGGTATGGCTAATCGATCATAGTCTTCTTTGTAATGGAACCCAGACACAGTCTGCCTCAGAACCCTCATCTCTGGGCTCCAAGCAGCTTCTTGTATTTACTCAGAGTTAGCACATCACCTGGAGCCTACTTGGCATTCCCGCCTTAAGGACACCTCACAGGTAACAGGACCATGGCAGAGCCCCATCATAAACAGACATGGGAGCAGTCAAATTGGAGGGTCCAGGTAGCAGTGCTGGTGGGCCAGGGTCTTCAAGGGCCTATGCGTCCCAGATGAGGATCAAACTACATGCGCTATTGGGAGAAATGGTCTCTGCTGACACAGATATTGAAATAACAAAGGCAGAAGAGAAAAATCAAGTATGGAGTTTGATGTTAGCCTATGTAAACTACAGAATAAAGCAAAAAAAAGTTATTTCAAAATAAAATATAAATAATCATAGTGATGAATAAGCCACTGAATAAATAGGAATGCAAAAGTCCAAACTGATATAAATAAATGATTAAATAGAATCCTCATTAGAATGCCTACTAATAAATTTTGGTTTGGTTTTGTTTCTGAGATGGAGTCTCTCTCTGTCACCCAGGATGGAGTGCAGTGGCATGATCTTGGCTCACTGCAAACTCTACCTCCTGGGTTCAGGTGATTTCCTCCCTCAGCCTCCCCAAGTAGTTGGGACTACAGACGTGTGCCACGCTGCCCAGGTAATTTTTTTTTTTTGTAAAAACGAGGTTTCACCATGTTGGCCAGGCTGATCTCAAACTCTTGACCTCAGGTGATTCCTCCCCCACACCTTGGCCTCCCAAAGTGCTGGGATTACAGACGTGAGCAACTGCGCCCAGCCATAAATGTCTTTTTTTAAGTGATGTATTTAGTTCTTCCCGCCATCTAGGCTTCTGTGGAGGCCTGCTGGGAACAGGACTTCTAAAAGGAACTATGTCTGGAAGGCTGTGGTCCAAGGCTATTTTTGCCGGCTATAAGCGGGGTCTTCAGAACCAAAGGGAGCACACAGCTCTTCTTAAAATTGAAGGTGTTCATTCCCGAGATGAAACAGAATTCTGTTTGGGCAAGAGATGCGCTTATGTATACAAAGCAAAGAACAACACAGTGACTCCTGGCAGCAAACCAAACAAAACCAGAGTAATCTGGGGAAAGGCCTACGGAAACAGTGGCATGGTTCATGCCAAATTCTGAAGCAACCTTCCTGCTAAAGCTATTGGACACAGAATCCGAGTGATGCTTACCCCTCAAGGATTTAAACTAATGAAAAGTCAATAAATAAATGTGGATTTGTGCCCTTGTATTTTTAAGTGGATTAAAAAAATTTACCTTAAAAAAAAAAAGTGATGTATTTAGAAAAACCACCATTTAGCAAACTAAAATTAATGGAGTCAAGCAAGGATCACCAATGGACACTGAAATTAATGGATAAAAGTCTGACAAATAACAGGATATTTGTATAGTATTAAAGTACCTATTCAGAAACTACTTATTAATTAAAAGTGGAAAAAAAAAAAACAGTAACTACAGCGGAGAACCAGGCAGACACCACCCTAATCCACATGATCAAAGCAGTGGTGTGCTAGAGCTCACTCCTACCAACCTAGGAAAGGGACATTTTCCAACCTTGCGTTCCGTGATGACAGACTCTATTTAGAAATTGACCGTGATGGGAGTATTTACGACACAGAATGGGGCAACGGCAAATGCCACAGATCAGGGCGACATCTCCCCTTCCAGAACCAGTCGTTAAATATTTATCAGCATCACACTGGATCAAGGTTTACCAGTAGGCAATTCGACTTCCTGTGCCTCCTGATATTTCACACTAAGAAGAGCACAGAATCACTTTTGTTGTATTCTGCCCAAAATGTATGACCTCAATCTAGTGAGAAAACATCAGTGAGGGGGGGAAGAAACTAGACTGAGAGGCATCCTACAAAATAACTGGCCTGCACTGGCAAAACATCAAGGTTGGTTGGGCAAGGTGGCTCACACCTGTAATCCCAGCACTTTGGGAGGCCAAAGTGGGTAGACCACCTGAGATCAGGAGTTTGAGACCAACCTGACCAACATGGTGAAACCCCATCTCTACTAAAAATACAAAAAATTAGCAGGGTGTGGTGGCAGATGCCTGTAGTCCCAGCTACTTGGGACGCTGAGGCAGGAGAATTGCTTGAACCGGGGAGATGGAGGTTACAGTGAGCCTAGATTGCGCCATTGCACTCCAGCCTGGGCAAAAAGACCGAAAGTCCGTCTCAAAAAAAAAAATAAAAAAAAAATCAAGGTCATGAAAGACAAAGATGATTGAGGAGATGTGGGAGACTAAAGAGGCAGAATAACTAAAAGCAATATATGATCCTAATTGGCTGCTAGACCAGAAACTTTTTTTTTTTATTAAGGACATTATTGGGACAACTGGTGAATATGAATAAAATCTTTATATTGGAAAACAAACTAATATCAATGTTAAAATTCTGATTTTGAACACCGTACTATGGTTATATAATAAAATAATATCCCAAATGCACACAAAAGCATATCGAGGAAAAGGCAGTCTGCAGCTTACTGTCAGGTGGTTCACCAAAACTAGTTTTTAAAGAAAGAAACATGTTAATAAAGGATAATGTAGGTACCAGACACGTAGCTCTTTGGACTATTCTGGGGACTTTTCCGTAAGTCTGAAATCATTTAAACATTACGTTACAAGGGAAAAACCATGAACCCTACCTGGTCCTCTGCCCTCATCTCGAGGTCCACATGGCTGCAGTTGGAGGGAGGCGGTGAGCAACGCGTTCTCCAAGGTCTCAAGGGGCCCCAAGCCCATGACATCAGAACAGAAGTGAAGGCCACGTCCAGCACCCACCCGCCTCAAGAACCACAGCCTCTCTCGGATCTCCACAGCCCCACCCAGGTCTTACGCGCAGGCGCAGGGATTGGCCACAGGTGCCGTGACATCGCGTCTTTCCCCGGGTGCGTGTGCAGCTCAAGGCTTTGCAGGAGGCGCACCTGCAGTGGCCCCACCGCCAGGTGAGCGGTGATGAGCTCTCCTTGCCTCAGCCGGAGATTCCAACCGCAGTGCGTGCACCTCTCCTCTGGCTAGCGCGCGTTTCTGAAGGAGAGCAACAATCCTGGCCTCTGATGGCTATCCTCTCCCCTTCCCCTCCAAGCCCAGTGTTGTGACCCTGTGCCCTCTTTCCCCTCAATTTTGGGCTCAGGAGTCAGGTACTAAGACTCACAGTCTCAGAGGGAAGTCAGGAGCTCCCTTGTGAAGGCAGACTTAAGTAAATGCATCTTCTTCCAAAGCCTTCATGTTTTTCTTAATGTTGGCTTTGAGAGCCTAGTTTGTGGCCCAGGTGAGTTTCTGGCAGGATGCTGGCAGTCTTGGCCAATACCAGCTGACCACTCCCCCAGCCCCCTGGGGCGTGTTTCTGGGCTTTCCCATTATCAATTAGTTGGAAATTGCACATCACTGTGTCCTGGCCTTACAACAAACACCTGTTCTGATCTACAGCCTCTTGCTGAAGGAACACCAGGAGACAGCGGGTACGCCACAGGTATTTTTACGTTTTCTGATGAAGCTGCTGTATTTGAATTCTGGGGTGAACACAACAGGTTGCACAGGGAACAGACTCAGGTGCTGCTAAATCTGTTGTGATTATGGTTGCTTTTGCAAGTTTCTTCATTAGTCCGATGTAGATAAGCCAGGCTGGACAAGGAATCCATTGTTTAGCTTAGTAACTGGCACACAGGAGGTGCTTGGTAAATATCTGAATGACTTTATAATGCTCTGCACATTCTGCAGAGTTGGAGTGATCACTCTCCGGATACCTGTAAATCTGGAAGTATTTTTCCTATGTTGGCGCTGCCACACTTCTTTAAAATGATAGTTTAAAAAGAAACTGTGTTCTTCAAATGCAGCGCTTGTGGAAGAAGTCCTGAGGTTCCCAAAGATCTCAAATGCTGAGCAGTGAAAGGAGACTGAATAACAGAACTATGATCTGTGTTTTTACTCTGTATTCACAAAATCTAATTATCATTTTTTCTCTGTATTTTTTTTCTTATTCCCTTCCCTTGCAAAATGAAAAAATTCTGTAGTGAAAAGTGTGAAGGAAAGACAATTGCTTAGTTGAGCAGATAGTCTTATCAAACAAATGAAAAGAAAGAACACATAAGAGTGTGATGGGAGAGGGAAGGCAAATTATTTTTAATGATTCACGGCAACCACATTTATATCCTATTGTTACTAGAGAAAAAAATGTCTTCAGATAACCAGTGGTCAGCAGATGAGGATGAAAGCCAATTATCCCGACTAATCAGGAAATCTAGAGACTCCCCCTTTGTCCCTATAGGTAAGTACAAGCTTTGACAGGATGCTGGAAAACTGTAATAACATAATGATGCCTTACCCAGTGCCTCTGAGGGCTGAAATGTCTCATATAATTGAATTTTCCAGACAATTGAAGCTAACCTCCTCTAAACATGTGTTGAACTTTCAGAATAATTTCTAGTACATGGTAAGCCCCCAGTAAATGTTAGCTGTTATTTGAGGCATCAAATTTTATTCTACTTTATCCATTTTTTTAGAAGTCTACCTAGAATTATCAATTCCTAGTCAGTCAGATGAAATAGACTGAATGAAATTAACGTTTCAGTCATAACTCAGGACTGTCAACAGCAGCATCAGTTTATTATATTTAAAGTCTGTTAGGGACGACTGAGATGCATATGTCTCCTTGTCTTGTAAGTAATCTAAACTTTTAAGTTCTTATGCCTTCTGTTTATAGATTTTTCTGTTTCTTTCTTACTATTGGGCACATTAAAAACTTCTGCTTCTAAGCCAGGCATGGTGGCTCATGCCTGTAATGCCAGCACTTTGGGAGGCCGAGGTGGGAGGATTGCTGGAGCTCAGGAGTGCAGGTTGCAGTGAACCAAGATCACACCACTGCACTTCAGCATGGGTGGCATAGTGAGACCGTGTCTCACAAACAAACAAACAAAAAACCAAAACTTCTGTGTCTAATGTTTTTAATGTTCTGTGGCACCAGAAGCTATATACCCAAGCTTGAAAGAACTGTGAGTCAATTCAGAGGAAAGCTCTGAGTAAAAGCCTGGACCTATCTGAACACTTAACCATGAACTTCGTAGTGGTCATTTTGGCTGCTCAGTGGCTCTCTATGCTGGCTTCCTGGTGTGCTCCAGATGTTGAGTTTGATGGCAAAATAAATTCTGGACTAAAAAAATGATACTATAATTAGGCTGCAGAAGGTGGCTCATGCCTGTATCTCAGCATTTGGGGAGGCTGAGGTAGGTGGATAGCTTGTGGTCAGAAGTTTGAGACCAGCCTGGCCGACATGGTAAAACCCAATCTCTACTAAAAATACAAAAAATTAGCCAGGTATGGTGCCATGTGCCCGTAATCCCAGCTACTCAGGAGACTGAGGCACCAGAATCACTTGAACCCAGGAGGAGGAGGTTGCAGTGAGCCGAGATCGCGCTACTGTAGTCTAGCCTGGGTGCAGAGCAAGACTGTCTCAAAATAAAAAAGAGAGATACTATAACTTGAACACTTAATGATCTATGCCTTAGCTTCTTTATGCTTTCCCCACACATTTTAGTATGTTTATGTTTTCAACAAGTACTATGTGTATGTGGACTTAAAAAACGCCACAAAACCTAAGCACCAATATTATGTTTTAAAGTCTGAGCTCTCGCTTTTTTCTCCATGGATGTATACTTCAGCCATGCCTGTTTCCTTGTGTTCATTTTGTCTGGAAACTATTAAAATAATTTATTTAAATCAGACTGACATAAGTTTGCAAAAATATTAATTCCATTAAAACTTCTAAATAGGTATGCCAGCTGTTCCCATTAAGTGTTACTGTGACTCTAGCTACTTTCTAAGTGTCATTATTCACATATCAAAAAAGAATCAAATTTTACTTTACAGTAATATTGTTTAGAAGTTTCATTTAAGACTTGTAATAGCACCCATAAGAAATGGAAGCAAATAATTTAATAGTGATTTATCTTCCTTAGCATTTTTAACTAGAAAAACAATTCAAAAACACAATGCTACATGAACAGATCACCATAATGAACAGAGATTAATCACTGTGCCTGTCATACATTAAATTATTTTTCCAGAGACATTTAGGGTGATTAAAGTGGAAAGATAAGAGTGTTTCCAGCTAAATTCAATTATAAACAAATTAGAGACACTATATGGAAAACAGTAAAGGTTCTGACTTTAATCTCGAAAAGAAACAAAATCAATTTAAATAAAAACAACTCTAATTTGATTAAGGGAAGAAAGCCGAGCTTTTGCTAATAAATAAATAATAATAAAATTTGGTAGGCTGGGCAAGGCGGCTCATGCCTGTAATCCCAGCATTTTGGGAGGCGAAGGCAGGTGGATCACTTGAAATCAGGAGTTTGAGACCAGCCTGGCCAATATGGTGACATCCCGTCTCTACTAAAAATACAAACATTAGCCAGGCGTGGTGGCGCACACCTGTAATCCCAACTACTCAGGAGACTGAGGCATGAGAATCACTTGAACTCAAAGAGGTGGAGGTTGCAGTGAGCTGAGATCACACCACTGCACTCCACCCTGGACAACACAGCGAGATTCTGTCTCAAAAAAAAAAAATGGAGACTACTATGTTCATGAATTTGAGGGTGTGTGTGTGTGTGTGTGTGTGTGTGTGTGTGTGTGTGTTTAGGAGAAGCAGGGTTTCACCATTTTAGCCAGGCTAGTCCCAAACTCCTGACCTCAAGTGATACACCTGCCTCAGCCTCCCAAAGTGCCTGCATTACAGGCATGAGTTACCATGCCTGACCCTCTCTGTTCATGAATTGGAAGGCACAGTATATTAGTAAAGATGTCGATTCTCCCCAAATTAATCTATAGGCTTAATGTCATTCCTGTCAAAACCCCAGCAGGGGTTTTTGTAGATATAGCCAAACTTATTCCAAAACTTATAGGCAAAGGCACAAGTCCTAGAAAAGCTAAAATAAACTTTTTTAAAAAAAAGATAAAGTAGAAAGAATCACTCTGGCTGATATTAAGCTTACTGTATTGCTACAGTAATCAACATGGTGTGGTTCTGATGGAAGGTCAGATGCATAGATCAATGGGATAGAATAGAGAATCCAAAAGGCTGGGCACAGTGGCTCATGCTTATAATCCCAGCATTTCATGGCGGGTGGGTCACTTGGGGCCAGGAGTTCAAGGCCAGCCTGGCCAACATAGCGAGATCCATCTCTACTAAAAATACAAAAGTTAGCCAGGTGTGGTGGTGCATGTCTTTAATCTCAGATACTAGGGAGGGTGAGGCATGAGAATCACTTGAACCTGGGAGGTGGAGGTTGCAGTGAGCTGAGATTGCGCCACTGCATTCCAGCCTGAGCAAGAGAGTGAGAGTCTGTCTCAAAACAAAAACAAACAAACAAAAATAGACTCATATGTTTACTATGCAAATGTTTTCTCATTATCATATTCTATTACGTCTACCATATCCTCTTCTAGATGTTATAAATATGCTATTTTCTTCAGTTTTTGTTGCTGTTACATTTTTGTTTTGTTTTGCATTTAACTCTTACTTATCCAAAAATTTTTTTTTGCAGGGTCTGATGTGAAATACAAATCCAAGTTAGTTCCTCTCTATACCAACAAGTTGTACTTACGGCATTTATTAAATTATTCCACTATCTGGTGGGTTTTTCTATTGGTTTGTTCATTTGTTGTTTTGAGACAAAGTCTTGCTCTGTCACCCAGGCTAGAGTGTAACGCCACGATCTCAGCTCACTGCAACCTCCACTTCCCAGGTTCAAGTGATTCTCCTGCCTCAGCCTCCCGAGTAGCTGGGATTACAGGCGTGTACCACCATGCCTGGCTAATTTTGTTGTATTTTTAGTGGAGATGGGGTTTCACCATGTTCGCCAGGCTGGTCTCAAACTCCTGACCTCAAGTGATCAAATTATAGACATGAGCCACCACACCTGGCCCAGTATCTGTTATTTGGCTATTTTTATTTTGTCATGGATTCAGTTCTCAGTGTTTTAAATCTTTTTCTAGAATATTTCCTATTTAGTTGATGAGTAGTTTTAGAGCCAGTGACATAGAATCCTGCTTGTCACAGCAGTATATTCACCCCTTGACATTTGTAGGAAATACAGAAATATTTGTATATGCTTCTGAACTTTTCTAGAATCACAGTTCTTGCCAGAGTTATGCCTCTTGTGCATATATTCATACCTTTTCAACCCTCACTAAAGTTTATTGTTTCACTTTATACAGAAGAACAAATTTTTTTTTAATCACTCTATGAATTTATTCCTTATTTGGTAACAGGAAAAGAAGAGTAAAAGCCAAACACTCAAAAGCTGTAGGTACTGAGATGTTGGGTTAGTTCCCTTGCTGGCTAAGTGACTTGCCACAGATAATAATGTTGTAGCATGCACAATTTGAAATCATTCCTCAGGAAATTTCCTATGGCTAGACAAGTTACTATATGGTTCTAATTTTTCTGGGAAGAGTCAAAACTGCAAATATTGGACCCAAGAATATTAAGGGCTCATTTTAAAATCTGGTAGATCAAATCCAGCTTGGTTCTTTGAAAAATGTTTTTTTTTTTTTAAATCGTACTTTACATTCTGCGGTACATGTGAAGAACATGCAGGTTTGTTACATAGGTTTATATTGAAAAATGTTCTTTTTTGAAGTCTTTCCTGCTTATCTTCCAGGTTCTTATCCTTTAGACATTCTTTCATTTAACTCTCTAAGCACTTGAAAATTCTTGCCTGCTGTGTATTTAACCCATACATTTTTTTTTTCTAGAGACTCTGTCACCCAGGCTGGAGTGCAGTGGTGCAATCACAGCTCACTGAAGCCTTGAATTCCTGGGCTCATGGGATCCTCCTGCCTCAACCTCCTGAGTAGCTAGGACTACAGGCATGCATCACCATGCCTAGCTAATTTTTTATTTTTTGTAGGGATAAGGGTCTTGCTGTGTTGCCCAGGCTGTTCTCAAAATCCTGGTCTCAAGCGATGCTCCTGCCTCAGCCTTCCAAATAACCTATAGTTTTACAATTCACAGGTATAGCAGGCTTTGTGACTGTGGTGTCCTATGGTCTTTACAAATTAAAGTATAGAAGCGATCAGAAAATGTCACTTCATCTTATTCACATGAGAGTTGCTGCCCAAGGATTTGTCGTCGGAGCTGTGACTCTAGGTAACCTGCTTTATTTGTATCTTATGTTCAGCTGTCCTTGAGAGTATGTTTACTTATTTTATTCATTCATAGTAGAAGATGATTACTGGGTCACAATGATACAATGAGAGAGGAGTGGGAAAGACTGATCTTCCCCTAGCTGATATTGGGGCCCATTTGTGCACTTAATTTTTCAGGACTGCAGCTGACAAAAACGGACAAAACCCATGGTAGAGAACCAGGGCGATGGGCTGTTAGTCTCTTTAGTGAAGGGAGTGGTGAACAGTTCCTATCCTGTAACTCAAGAGCAGCAGTTATGGATAGATCACAGCCTGTATTGTGGCTGTGATCCACCTCATGGCTAAGAGCAGCGATCATAGTTCCCAGCCTATTTGAACAGCAAATGTAGTTATTAGTTAAACTAGGAAGAAGCCATTTTTAGAGTCCACACATCTTAACTGCCTTCTTCTTTCATTCCAAGTTTGAGCAATAGGCAAATCTTTTTTTTATTAGTGCATAAATTAAGCAAGACCTACCGGTCAAATCCAAAGAAAAGGTATAAAATTATCTTTATTAATTCAGGTTAGACCCACAGCTAAATCATTCTAACAAGAAGTCCATTTTAGAACCTGAATAAATTTGTTTGGTCTACATTAATGAGAACAGGTCACAATATCCTTAGGTCCCCTTCATGCTGTGCAGAGTAGAGTCATCCTAAGAGTAGGACGGAGATTATAGAATGCTGGGTGTGGGGCTTGCAAGGAAAGTTATATGGTAATGATCTTATAACTGTGAGCTGTAATGTGCTGCAAGTACAGGAAAACTTACTACAAAGTTACAGTCCTCATTTTCATCATTCAGCAAACATTTATTGAACACCTGCTATGTGCCAGACACCGTCTAGAAATACGACTCAATCCTTACCCTTAAATAGTTTAGTTGTTTTAGGGAGACAGACCAAGAAAGGAAGAAGACAATATAAAGTTATAGATTCTGTGACAGAAATAGCACAGGCTGGCCGGGCACGGTGGGTCACACCACCGTGATCCCACCACTTTGGGTGGCTGAGGCAGGCAGATCACCTAAGGTCAGGAGTTCAAGACCAGCCTGGCCAGCATGGCAAAACCCCATCTCTACTAAAAAAAAAAATACAAAACAAAACAAAACAAAAGCTGGGTGGTGGCATATGCCTGTAATCCCAGCTACTAGGGAGGCTAACGCAGGACAATCACATGAACTGGAGAGGTGGAGGTTGCAGTGAGCTGAGATCACACCAGTGCATTCCAGCCTAGGCAACAAGAGTGAAACTCCATCTGAAAAAAAAAAAGCTGGGTGTGGTGGCTCCCACTTGTAATCGCAACACTTTGGGAGGCTGAGGTGGGCAGATCACTTGAGGTCGGGAGTTCAAGACCAGCCTGGCCAACACCCACCTCTACTAAAAATACAAAAATTAGCCAGGTGTGGCGGCGTGCACTTGTAGTCCCAGCTACTCAGGAGGCTGAGGCAGAAGAATCGCTTGAACCGGGGAGGTGGAGGTTGCAGTGAGCTGAGATCACGCCACTGCACTCCAGCCTGAGCATCAGAGCAAGACCCCGTCTCAAAAAAAAAAAAAAGAGAAATAGCACAGGTTGCTACAGTAGCACAAACACAAGGGAGTGGTATTTAACAAGGGCTGGGAGGCCAGGGGAGGCTTCTCTAAGGATGTAAATCATGTGCTGAACTAAGAATAAGGAGGAATTAACTAAGCAGAGAAGGAGCTCAGGATTCTAGGCAGAGGAAAAAACAAAGGCACAGAAACACTGCATGTAAGTGGAAAACTACATAGCTTGGTAGGTGAATCAGTGTTTGATGAGAAAAGCAAAACTACTAGTAGTAATATTTAGTGAGGGATTTATTACAGGTATTTAGACTTATATGAGGCTCTTGCTTATGATTCTGGAGCTTGGGCTTGAAGTGAGCAGGGAAAGGAATTAGAAAGAAAGGAAAGTAGGCCAGGCGTGGTGGGTCACCCCTGTGATCCCAGCACTTTGGGAGGCTGAGGCGGGGGATCACTTGAGGTCAGGAGTTCAACCTCAAATGGTCCACCTGCCTCAGCCTGTCAAAGTGCTGGGATTGTGGGCATGAGCCACTGGGCCCGGCCTTTATTTTTTGTAGAAATGAGGTTCTCACTTCATTGCCTAAGCTGGTCTTGAACTCCTGACCTCAAGTGATCCTCCTGCCTCAGCCTCCCAATGTGCTGGGATGACAGGCATAAGCCACCACTCCTGGCCTAATGGGTGATAATTTAAGAAACTATTTTACTACTACATCGCATGGACTGTTAGTATCCTCTTTGTCACTGAAAATATGGCCATTAATGCCTTTAAATCTAAACGGATCAGAGAACCAATTCTGGATAACCCAAAACCACTTCAGAGAATCTATCATCATGGTTCTGTTCCTCTGGAAGCACTTCTGATTCCAAACTATATCAGTCAAGATTCAGACAAGCAAAATTACTAGCAGTGATATATGAAAAGCAGTTTAGGCTGGGTGTGGTGGCTCACGCCTGTAACCTCAGCACTTTGGGAGTGCGAGGCAGGAGGATCACTGGAGCCCGTAAGTTTGAGACAAGTCTGGGCAATATGGCGAATACCCTGTCTCTACAAAAAATTAAGAAGTTAGCCAGGCAGGTCGCATCCACCTGTGGTCCCAGCTACTCGGGAGGCTGAGATGAGAGGATGGCTTGAACCCAGAAGGTCGAGGCTGCAGTGAGCCTTGCTCGCACCACTGCACTCCAGCATTGGCCACAGAGCGAGACATTATCTCAAATAATAATAATAATAAAAGAAGGAGGAGGAGAAGGAGGAGGATGAAGAGGAGGAGAAGCAGGAGAATGAAAAGGAAGAGACAGGAGGAGAAGGGAGTTATTACAGTGATATGACCTTAAAACATTTTTGGAGTTGGCTGAACAGTCCATGCGAGGCTGTTGCTTATGTGTCTAATACTAGGGCCTGAAGTCAGCAAATCAACAGTTGAGAGGGAAAGAAAGATAAACTGGAATTTGCAAGGATGAGCTAGAACTCACAAAGGATGAGGCAGACTCACTGCCTCCCAACTTACAGTAATCTCTATTCCAGTTCCACCAATTTTTTTCTTTTTTTTTTTTTTTTTTTCCACCAATTTTTTTCTTTGGGGAGACAGGGTCTTGCTCTGTCATCCAGGCTGGAGTGCAGTGGTGCAATCATGGTTCACTGTAGCCTCAAACTCCTGGGGCTCAAGTGATCCTCCCACCTCAGCTTCCCTAGTAGTTAGGACTATAGGCATGCGCCACCATGCCTAGCTAATTTTTTTGTTCTGTTTTTTCTTTTCTCTTCTTTTTACACATCAATAGAAGATTCCTTGTGAACGTTCTGTTTTTTTTTTTTTTTTGAGATGGAGTCTCGCTCTGTCGCCCAGGCTGGAGTGCAATGGCACAAACTCGGCTGACTGCAACCTCCCGGATTCAAGCAATTCCCATGCCTCAGCCTCCGGAGTAGCTGGGATTACAGGCACCTGCCACCACGCCTGGCTAATTTTTGTATTTTCAGTAGAGACAGGGTTTTGCCACGTTGGCCAGGCTGGTCTTGAACTCCTGACCTCAGGTAATCTGCCCACCTCAGCCTCCCAAAGTGTTGGGATTACAGGCATGAGCCACCATGCCTGGCCCTAATTTTTAAAATTTTTTTGTAGAGATGAGTCTTGCTATTTTAACTAGGCTAGTCTCTCTCTAACTCCTAACCTTAAGTGATCCTCCTCCCTTGGACTTCCAAAGTGCTGGGATTACAGACATAAACCCCCACCACCCACCAGCATTTATATTGTTTATAAATAAATGCACATTTTGGCCTGGCACAGTGGCTCACACCTATAATCCTAGCACTTTGGGAGGTTGAGGCGGGTGGATCACCTGAGGTCAGGAGTTCGAGACCAGCCTGGCCAATATGGTAAAACCCTATCTCTACCAAAAATACAAAATTACTCGGGTGTGGTGGTGCGCACCTATAGTTCCAGCTACTCAGAAGGCTGAGACAGGAAAATTGCTTCAATCTGGGAGGTGGAGGCTGCAGTGAGCCAAGACTGTGCCACTGCAATCCAGCCTGGGTGAGAGAGAGCAAGACTCTGTCTCAAAAATAAATAAATAAATGCACATTTCGAGAGACATGCTCAACATGTCTGCTTCCCAGAAGCAGGAATTAGATCCATTCACCATTTGTTTTCCTCAAGATACCGAGTACAAGCAAAGACTGAATAATGTTTGCTAACTGAGATGACTACTATTTTTATCTTAACATCTGGTCAAATTTGCCCACTTTCCTAATATTTCACCAATATGTTGGTGGCACAATAACATCATAAATTTATTAGTATTCATTTTAAAGGGCTCCTAGAGTTTTGTTTTTTTCTAGAGTCACTTGTATGATCCAAACCAAAAACTAATTAAAAGGAGGGCCTTTGTTTCTGTTTAAATTGTGGGCTAGTTTCATAAAAATACAACGAATGGAAGAAATTCAGTGTTTTTTTCCCCACGGATACTCAATTGATACATATCTTTCTGTTTCTAGGTGTTCTCTACTCTATGTATAAGGATCATATTAGACCTAGATTCTTCAATGAGTCCAAAAAATGAAGCTACACGCTGGAAGCAAGAAAGACAAAAAGCTTCTGAAAATGATTTATTATGAAGAGTCAATTTTTAATATGTAGCAAATTTTACTACAGAAGTATCACAGAATGCTCACGTACTTCAAGTCTCAATCTTTGAAGTTGATTTCCAGATCAACAATCATAAACGGTCAACTCAGAAATATCTCTTGTTGATGTCTTTCAGAACCTAGGGCATGATTTTTCTGACTTAATTTTTTTAAATTTTTTAGTTAGTGACAGAAAATAATCTGCCACTAATCTGTCAAACTAATGATAGTCTGCCAAACCAATCTTAAAATTAATAAATATATTGTAGTTACAGAAGACTTCTCTTTTTTTTTTTTTTTTTTTTTTTTTTTTTTTTGAGGTGGAGTCTCGTTCTGTGGCCCAGGCTGGAGGGCAGTGGTATGATCTCAGCTCACTGCAACCTCCGCCTCCCAGGTTCAAGCGATTGTCTGTCTCAGCCTCCTGAGTAGCTAGGATTATAGGCACCCACTACCACGCGTGGCTGAATTTTGTATTTTTAGTAGAGACAGGGTTTCACCATGTTGGCCAGACTGGTCTTGGACTTCTGACCTCATGTGATCCACCCACCTCGGCCTCCCAAAGTGCTGGGATTAGAGGTGTAAGCCACTGCACCTGGCCACAGAAGACTTTTTTTTTTTTTTGAGACGGAGTTTCACTCTCGTTACCCACGCTGGAGGGCAATGGCGCAATCTCGGCTCACCGCAACCTCCGCCTGCTGGGTTCAAGCAATTCTCCTGCCTCAGCCTCCCAAGTAGCTGGGACTACAGGCGTGCGCCACCATGCCCAGCTAATTTTTGTATTTTTAGTAGAGACGGGGGTTTCACCTTGTTGACCAGGATGGTCTCAATCTCTTGACCTCGTGATCCACCTGCCTTGGCCTCCCAAAGTGCTGGGATTATAGGCGTGAGCCACAGCACCCAGCCTCAGTGTACTTTATTAAGAAATTTTCTGATTACAGGAGTTGTGTGGCCTGAAGGGTATTCTCTGTTCCTAGTAACATATAGTTACGGAATGGAAAAGAGCTATAGAAATTCCCTAAGTAGGTAACCAACCACCTCACCTTTTTATGAGTTTCATAACAGGATGTTTTTATGTTTTACCTTCCTTTCCCCCAACACTCTCTGGTAATGAAACTACTGAGAATTAAAACTGCCCAGAGAGGTGGCGGAAATTCAACAAACTGGATTTTTTTGGTTCATCTGGAGTTGTTTTCTTTTATCAAGAAACCAAAACACTGAAACTTATTCTAAGAGTCTCTTTTTCAAGTAAAAGCGTAAATTGATGTTAATTCAGTCTCAATTTTAAGATCAGGACTATTACCTAAGTTGTAGGGTTGGCTGCTCTTTTTATCTGAAGTTTCAAGAGGCCCTGAAGTAGAAATGAGAAAATTTTAAAGTGTCATTTTAGAAAAATTCCTGCCATTTTAGGGGCCAAACAATTATAAATGTAGATAGGCAATCTCTGGATTTTTTAAAAGTTTGATTGAAATGTAGTAAGTTCTGAAATAAGGCAGAGAGGTCATATATTTAATGCTGAAAGGTGAAAGTGGTGCACAAAGTCACATAAAGGCTGCAGGATTTGCAGACTCAACACCTTTGGGGCTAGAAAGAAATGAGGAGTGGGCTGGATGTGGTGGCTCATGCCTATAATCCCAGCACTTTGGGAGGCCAAGGCTGGCATATCCCTTGAGCTCACAAGTTCAAGACTGGCCTGGGCAACATGGTGAAACCCCATCTCTACAAAAAATACAAAAACTAGCTGGGCATGATGGTGTGTGCCTGCTGTCCCAGCTACCTGGTAGGTTGAAGTGGGCGGATGGCTTGAGCCCAGGAGGCAGAAGTTGCAGTGAGCTAAGATCACACCACCGCACTCCAGCCTGGGTAACAGAGCAAGACCCTGTCTTAACAACAACAACAAAAGGCTGGGCCCAGTGGCTCACACCTGTAATCCCAGCACTTTGGGAGGCTGAGTCAGGCAGATCACTTGAGGTTGGGAGTGTGAGACCAGCTGGCCAACATGGTAAAACCCCATCTCTACTAAAAATACAAAAACTAGCTGGTGTGGTGGGGTGTGCCTGTAATCCCAGCTATTGAGGAGGCTGAAGGAGGAGAATCACTTAAACCCTGGAGGTGGAGGTTGTAGTGAACTGAGATCACATCACTGCACTCCCACCTGGGCAGCAGGGCAAGACTCTGTCTCAAAAAAACAACAACAAAATTAAGGAAACAAATTTGTGGTTAGGAAGGTGGGTGAAAAAAACAACCTATACATGTAGGCAAGCAGTTTGTCATATGTGGACTAATCTTCCAAATTTCACTCTAGTACTAATCTCATACTACTTGGTATAGATTTTTGTTTCTGTTGCCCAGGCTGGAGTGCAATGGCGCAGTCTCGGCTCACTGCAATCTCCGCCTCCAGGGTTCACATGATTCTCCTGCCTCAGCCTCCTGAGTAGCTGGGATTACAGGCACCCTCCCCCATGCCTGGCTAAGTTTTGTATTTTTAGTAGAGACGGTGTTTCACCATGTTGGCCAGGCAGGTCTCAAACTCCTGACATCGTGATCCGCCCACCTAGACCTCCCGAAGTGCTGAATATTTTAAAGTGAAATGTTTGGCATTCCCTAGGAGTTTCAACAATACAAATATTAGCCACTCCTAGAAACAGACTTTGGACCTAGAAATGATGTTTGGCGTGTTGATGGGAATAGTGAGAAGAAACTAAACTGAGGACTGTACAAATATTAGAAAGAAGATTAATATCTTCACTATCTTATGTCAGCCCTTACAAGTTAAATGTTAGGAGTTTCTTCTTTTTCTGCCTAAAACTTCAATGCCAGAATGAGCTGAGTCCCAATGCAGCACGGAAAACTGATCACTGGTTAAAGTATGGTCTCTGGATCTTGTTACTGGGTGTTAAAGCTCTTTGGTAAATGCCTTCATATTTGTTTAATGACTAGAAAACAATTCAAGAAAAGTGACAACTAAGACAATAATTACAAAACAGGCTGATAACCTGGGTTAATTATGATTGCCAAATAGAGAAAATTTTTTTTTAAGAAATGATGTGTTAATAACAACAGATACCAAGGACATCATCTGGCCCGTTAAGATCAAAGTGAAATTTAACTTTCATAGTAAAATATCACTTTACAAGATAGTCAATTTGACCAGTTCATTGTGAAAAAGAGCATTATTCTCTTTCCTTTCTCACTTGTGATCCAGACAAAACAAATATCTGATTTATCTAAACAAAATTTTTTTAAAAAAAATACAAAAGCTCTATCAGTTTCATATAACCTTAAAACTCTACCCAAACTGAGATGCTCAGGTTTACATAAATATATATACATATATATTTTTTAAATCCCAGAATCCAAGACACAAGCCCACAGGGGTGTGTGGCCACCAGAGGCCAATCATTTAACTCTGGGAGTATGTGACTGTTATGAGGTGTGTGGGTCTCTGACCTACATTTATAGCTGTCAGCTTTGAACACCCTTCCCATGAGGAAATCTTGGCCTTTTGTTCAAAACGTCTGAACAAAACTCACCTCTGAACTAACAGAGATGTTCACAGGACACCTGGCACAAAGGGGCTTAGAGAGACTTGTTCTCATGTAGTCTCTCAGGCTGTCAGTCATCTAGGCACGAGTGAGTCAGCATCCATGGTGTTCAGAAGATAGAGTTCAGGTTGAGCTGTCAATCCCAGATGGTACTAAGGAAAAAAAAGATGGAAGAGGATTAGACTGATTTTCATGTATTTATTGAAATCAGCATTTAAGTACCTGTAATTAGCATATCAATTTAGACCTTTTTTCCATACTGCTGTATTGATTTTTATTTCAGAAAGGAAATGGCTTACAGATACATACATGAATGGTTTCTGATATGCAGAAGCTGATATGTAGGAGCTGAAATAGTTAAGGACTGAGATGGTGTCAAATGGCCTCAGCAAAATTAGCACTCTGATGATTCTTGTGACACTCTACCTCAGGATGGGTGCTTCAAATCAGGATAAGAGCAAACATGCAGAATGCTTTTGTATTTTCCTACTGTGTGAGTTAGAAATCAAATTTCCAACCGTCTCAATAATTCTGGCTCTATTATCCTTTGGCACTGGAGCAGAGAAAAGCCTTTCATTTACAAAACAAAAACATGAAATAGCAGTTACTAAGAAAGAGAAAGATGACCTATGGGTCCCAAATGTTTGTCATGCTGAATCAGCATCACCAAAGCTGCTTTTAAAACACAACTCCAGGCTGGGCTCCGCAGATCATGCCTGTAGTCCCAGCACTTTGAGAGGCCAAGGTGAGTAATCACGAGGTCAGGAGATGGAAACCATCTTGGCCAACATGGTGAAGCCCTGTCTCTACTTAAAATACAAAAAAATTAGCTAAGTGTGGCAGCTCGCACCTGTAATCCCAGCTACTCAGGAGGCTGAGCAGGAGAATCGCTTGAACCCAGGAGGTGGAGATTGCAGTGAGCCAAGATCGTGTTACTGCACTCCAGCCTGACAAAAGAGAGAGACTCTGTTTCAAAAAACAAAAAATAAAAAATGAAACCACAATGCCAGCTGGGCATGGTGGCTCATGCCTGTAATCCCAGCACTGTGGGAGGCCAAGGCGGGTGGATCACTTGAGGTCAGAAGTTCAAGACCAGTCTGGACATCATGGCGAAACCCCTCTTCTACAAAAAATACAGAAATTATCGGGGCATGGTGGCACATGCCTGTAATCCCAGCGACTCTGGAGGCTGAGGCAGGAGAATCACTTGAACTCAGGAGGCAGAGGTTACAGTGAGAGGAGATTGTGCCACTGCACTCCAGCCTGGGCGACAGAGCGAGACTCCATGTCAAAAAAAAAAAAAAAAAAAAAACCCAAAAAACAAAAAAAAACACACAATTCCAGAGACCACTCCTAAAGAAGTGAGTATAGATGGTTTGTGTTGGGACCTGTGAAGTTATTATTTTTGTAGAGAGTGGGTCTCACTATGTCGCCCATGCTGGAGTACTAGTGACAAAATCTTGGCTCACTGCATGCAACCTCTGCCTCCTGGGCTTCAGCCATTCTCCCATCTCAGCCTCCCAAGTAGCTGGGACTACAGGTGTGTGCCACCACACACTAAGCTGATTTTTTTGTAGACAGGGTTTTGCCATGTTTCCCAGGCTGGCTGTGAAGTTATTTTTACTTTCTCTCCCTCAAATACACCTTGGGACAACTTTGAGTCTCATTTTAGCCCTACTATTATTACTTAGAACTTTTATTATTTATTAGCCCATGGCACCAACAGTCTGTAAGTTAATGCAGAATGCAGACTATAAATTTATTGGCAGCAACTATCCCTATTTTAGTATAATGGAAAGGCACTGGAGTTGAGTTCAAGCCCTTAACTCTACCACTTGCTATGGCCTTCAGCATGTCATATACTTTTGGAGACTTATTCTACTTACTTGTAAAATGTGAAGAAATGCTACATTTGAAAATGCCAAGTACAGCCAGGCACGGTGGCTCACACCTGTAATCCCAGCACTTTGGGAGGCTTAGATGGGCAGATCATGAGGTCAGGAGTTCAAGACCAGCCTGGCCAACATGGTGAAACTCCATCTCTAAAAATACAAAACTCAGCTGGGTGCAGTGGTGTGTGCCTGTAGTCCCAGCTACTCGTGAGGCTGAGGTAGGAGACTCACTTGAACCCAGGAAGTGGAGGTTGCACTGAGCCAAGATCACACTACTGCACTCCAGCCTGGGCAACAGAGTAAGACTCTGTTGCAAAAAAAAAAAAAAAAAATCAGCCAGGCATGGTGGTGGGCACCTGTAATCCCAACTACTTGGGAGGCTGAGGCAGAATTGCTTGAACCTGGGAGGCGGAGGTGGCAGTGAACTGAGATCGCACCACTGCAATCCAGTCTGGGCGACAAAGATAGACTTCATTTCAAAAAAAAAAAAAAGGAAATGCCAAGTACACTAATATACTATCTCATGTTAGTCTTCAACAGATATATTTAACACATTACAAACTGCCTTGTATAACCTCACAGGCTTGTTGTGATGACTGTGTGAAGATTAGACCAAATGGTGCCCAAGATAAAGCTATTCCCAACTAGTGGGCTAAGAAAACACCGTATGACACTGGCTTTAGGGCGTGGAAACAGCTCTTCAGACTTAATTCAGGCTTAAGTAAATAACAGCAATTAAATATACTGACAATTCGTTGACGCCTTTTCCCAAGTGAGCAACTGTGGTAGACTTCTTCAACATGCAGTAAACAAGGGCTGTCAGGCCCACAGAGAGTCACTTAGATGACTTAGTTGATAGACCTCCTTCAATGGAGATGTTTGTTGTTGTTCTGAGACATTGAGAAATGAGACTAAATGGCATGGGAATGGGCCAAAATACTTCCAGGGGCAGAGAGCTAACGCAAAGGAGTGAACTTACTAACTAGTAATTCTTGGCTGTTGCTAGGATAGAGGGCCCTGTCCATTCTCTACACTTCCCAAAAGCATTCAATCTTACTTTTAAAACTCTGCACAGGGGCCAAAATCTGCCAGTTAGCGACTTCTGGCTAAGGCATATTCTAGCACTAATCAGAGAATGAAACAAATGCTTCAATGTGTTATGCTCCGTGTGTTGCTAAACAACCCAAAGTGAAGGGTATACTATATATTATACAGGCTAGTTTGGGAATGAAAACATGGGTTCTGGAGTCAAGCTATGCCAGTTCAAATGCCAATTGCGCATTTCATTAATAATGTAAATGTGGGCAAGTTACTTTTGGCCTTCTACTTGACTCATCTACAGAGAGGCTGATCCTCTTGTTACAAGGATTAACTGAGATAATACAAGTGTTCAGGCCAGGACTAGAACACAGTAACGAGTTAGCCATTTTTACATTCATAAGCTAAGGGGCTGAGAGCAGCTGACACGTTTAGATTCGTTGGTCCTACCAATGAAGGAGCAGAAGTTATTCCAGAGGGCAGAGCTAAAAGAAATGTTTCAAAACAGGATCCTCACAGTGTTTTACATCCTATTTCAGTTCTGAAATTAAATCCAAAGTAAGGAAAGAGCACTAAATGAGGAAGGACAACATGCAGAACAAAATTCTCCTTAGATGACTTCCACTGTGTTACTTACAGGGAAGGCTTGCAACAGAGAAAGGAAAAATGACGTTCTGGTGACACTCCTGGGACAAATCAAGTGCTGACTCAGGTTTTCCTGTCATGTGTCTAGTAATAGGGCTAGTAGTTCACTGTGCCTGAGCGCTGCCTTTATTTTTAAATGGTGCCACTATTTCCGTTTACATCAGGTCTGCCAAAATGCTCATTGGTCTTAAAGCTAAACGAGTTTGGTTTCTCTTCAAATATTAATTTTCACTGGCAGCATATAAAGAATGTAAAAGTGAAATGGTGAAGTAAACTACACATAGAAAATATTCAGCTTAGAGAAAAGCAGAATAAAATTTTCTTCCCCAAGTTTACACATGGTAATGATGTGACCCTTTAGGTATGGTAAAACTATCTGACTAAGTGGGAAAATGGAAATTAATGTCCTGGTAACTGCAATTAATCCAAGCCTTCTGAGGACTAAATCCATTTATTGCTCTATCCTTTCTAAGAAGAAAATCCAAACAGTGTGGGCTTAATGTGTCATTCCCGGTGGTGGCTACTGTTGCAGTATTTTTGTATCAAAGTTGTTGAAACCTTATTAATAAATTATTTCAAGGTTAAAAAAATACCCAGGAAACCAAATTGGAAAAAGAAAAAAAAATTTTAATTAGAAACTGAGTTTACATATGGTTAAATGGTTACTAAAAGCTCAGTTGTAAGCACTCCTAATACCACTAGCAGGACCTCAAGGGAGCCAAGAGCTCTTCCCTTTTCCCCTGTTAATTTCCAATATAATGTAGCCGCACAATTATTTCATGTCACATTTAAGGAGAACAAGGACCAATTTATATAAAGTAAAACTGTATATCCTTAAACATTCCACATAAACACACTGCCAAGACTCGCTGCATATGCTGGCATTGGAGGACTTAAATTTCTACATATTGTTTATTGCACCCAGAGCGCTGGTTAAAATGCACTTTCTCTCTGTGAGGATCAAATGCAGTAAGATATGACAGTAGTTTTAACATGGTGAAGTACACACATATTATAAAATGCCATTTAATTGGGAAGGATTTTTCCATCATTGCAAGTCATAAATATAACTTTCAAAAGAATACTAGCAGCTTCTACCTAGGCTCCTAAATGCTTGTGAATCTGAGCCTGGACCACCCAGACCCAGGGCAAAGGTAAATGTTACCATATCATCTTTATAAATAATCTTTTTCGTCAATTTGGCCTTTCCTACTGCAGCCAGGTGACAGCTTAAGATGTCAGTCCCCAATATCTTCACAGAGTCCCTTTATGAGCAGTTTGGGGAATGATGATGGTAAGGGGAAGAGGCAAATATGAGGAGGAATGGTTAGGGGAATTGTCATTCATGATTCTGTGCTTGAGGGACTAAGCACATTCATGACTCTGTACTTGAGGGACTAAGAAAAATTTATGGTCATTGAAACACAGTAGTGTACCCTATGGATGGCCTTATAAAAGACCATCCATCCAGTATGTGCTTTTGACTGTGTGCAGTAATAATGCTTTTGGGGGCTCAGCTGAACAGAAAACACCAACCAACAAGGACTCTGACAGGAAAGCTCCAAAAATGAGAAGTCCTTCAATGCCATTCCCATTACTGTTCTCACCAAGTCAATGGCTATAAAACACTTTTGATTATTTATCTCCATCAAAGTGATTTGATTTGAGATAATCACACAATCTCAGGCTCTGCATGTAAAAATGTCAGAAGTGGCTGAAGAAAGAGCAGCAGCTTCATGCTGAAGACACCCATTTCCTCTGACTCCAGAGCTCCACCATCTGGTTTCCAGATCTTCCCCTCTGAGGAAATAGCTGTAGAGGTAGCCCAGCTCAACCTTGCTGAGACAGTGAACTTTGCAACCATGCTGTCACCTACTGACTTGCTGAGAATGCTGAGGAAGTGTGCTTTGCAATTGTTAAGTCCACAGCTCCTGGGATTGCCCTGCAAGTCATCTTGGGCATGAAGTAGAGTGGTGCCTCAGAAAAACATGACGCTTCTGGTAAGAGGTGGCTTTTAGGAACAAAACAGATGGCTCTCCTTCCTTCTTAAAGTCTTTTCTCCCCACCCTCAACACTTCATGAGAACATCAGCTCATAAATATTACCCTTTTAATATGACCACCCTCCTGGAGAAGGAAAATGAAGGTTTTACAACTACATGTGCTCAAGAATAAATATCATCAGGAAAGCTTTGTACTAACAGGCAGGTTATTAAGACTCCCAAGAAGTCCTCATAAGCTTTGCAATCTCTGAAGAAAATCCTGAGAAGATAATTAGTAAGCACCACCTACAGATGAGTTTTGCTAGTTGCCAGTTTTTCACCTCCTTTGTTTTCTCACTCCTCTTAAATTCCATTGAGAAATTAAAGTGGAAATAAGTTCAAAGAATCCTAAGCCTTACAGAGCTAGGTGTCTCTTAATTTTATATTTCATATAGATGAAGCTATTCTAGTCAACAATTTTGCATAATTAAAACAATTGGAAAGATATACATTAGGAAAATTCTCAGCCTTTAAAAATCCATTACATCTTGATAAATAAAACCTGCATACTCATTCTATAGTTCGTATAATAAAAAATGTATTGTGTTTTCCAAATTTTGTTAACATCTAGCCTGGTTAAGAATCATGCATATTCTTGTCTCTCAGAAGGATAAACTGAGCTGGCCCTTGGGCAACTACTTCAGAGTTTAGTGTTGGAATGAGAGCAGCAAATGTCAGTGTTTCAAAGATCCTGCCCTAATGCAGTTCCCAGGTTAGGAGGTCAGCAAGAAAAAAATAATTCCGTCTTTCAAACATATATGAAACAAAGTCTTTTCCAACCAACAGCTGAGTCATAAATGCAGCTGTGCAACAGCACATACTTTTGGCTATGTTCACACAGTAAACCATAGAAACACACTGGCTCTGATGGCTACCTGCAGAAGACAGACTTATCCAGTGTTATTTAGTGTAGCCACTGGTGGCTTCTTGTGTCAGCAGGCTTTTAGAGATGCTTACCGTACGCCCACAGTCCAGGAAGGACATGCCCAGTGCAATCAAACATTGCCAACCCTGAAAGACAAAATATGGTCATCATTCACCAGGCTCTTTGAAGAGCCAGGACTGCTCACACAGCACTTCTCAAATGCAAACCTGCTCCCTTCCTTGAACATCCAGCTGTGCCCATCTTCTACCACCAACAGTTGCACAAGTCATTCTCTCAACCCCACTCCCCCTTCAAAAAACATCTGCCTCCCTCAACAAAATTTATCCGTACATTTTTAATACTGAATTTCTCAGTTCTTACTGCTTTCTGTCTGTGGTTTTTCTTTTTCTTTTTTAAAATAATCTTTGTTGTTGTTTTTAATTTTTAGGGACAAGGTCTCCCTGATCGCTCAGGCTGGAGTATACTGGTGCAATCATAGCTCACTGAAGCCTTGAATTCCTGGGCTCAAGCAATCCTCCCTCCTCAGCCTCCTGAATTGCCAAGATTATAGGTGCACACCACCATGCCCAGCTAATTTAATTTTTTTTTTTAGAGACCGGGTCTTGCTATATTTCTCAGGCTGGTCTCACACTCCTAACCTCAAGTAATCCTCCTGGCTCGGGCTCCCAAAGCACTGAGATTACAAGCATGAGCCACCTCGTCCAGCCTGTAGTTTGTTTCTTTTATCCAACTGTGAATTCCCTGAAGCGCACTTTTCCTCAGTCCTCCCCATGATGAGAATGACTAACAAACTAATACAATTGGTGTAGTCTCCTAAGCTGCTCTATGAAGTTCCTGTTAAACAGCAGTAACCCACTCTAGAATCAGCCGGCACCTCTAAAAATGGGTCTTCAGGCCGGATGCAGTGGCTCACTCTTGTAACCCCGGCACTATGGGAGGCTGAGGTGGGTGGATCATCTGAGGTCAGGAGTTTGAGATCAGCCTGGCCAACATGGTGAAATTCCATCTCTACTAAAAATACAAAACTTAGCTGGGCATGGTAGCACGTGCCCGTAGTCCCAGCTACTCAGGAGGCAGAGGTAGGAGAACCGCTTGAACCCAGGAGACAGGTTGCAGTGAGCTAAGATCGCGCCACTGCACTGCAGCCTGGGCAACAGAGCAAAACTCTGTCTCAATAATAATAATAATAAGAAGAAGAAGAAGAAGAAGAAGAATGGGTCTTCAACAAGCTCACTGGCCTTAGGCTGAAGGAGGATAAATCGGGACCTTCATATCCAATCTGCATTATAAAAGGATCGCCTGATCTACAGTGAATTTTTAAAAACAACTTCTGTCAAGGACATATTCAGTTACTCGGTTTTCCTTGAAGTTAAGTTCCTAAATCACACGGTCAGTACAATCTGTGTGTGCCCAACGTTTATTGGGAAGAAAAAAAGAGATACATCAATCTAGGAAATAATTTTTCAACATCCACTGAAGTGATTTTCTCAATAAAGTATCTAATGTGTGGCACACCGGCATGGGAAGTGTACTAGAGATCAGCAGCAGGTTTCCAGCCTCCATCTTCAGCCGTTCTCTGCAGCAAAAATGGCATAAATTCTATTCATTATCCCCAACCCCTGTGTTTTTTCACAGAAACCTGTATACAACAGGGAAATGGATCTGATGTTATTTTGGTTGTTTTTCTTTAATATAAGTAATGTTAAAGAAGATTTGGAAAATAGAGAATAATATATCTATAATCCTACCTTCCTAAAACAATTATATTGTTAAAACGGTGAGAGAAGGTATGCAAAGATTTTTATGTTGTTGTTTTCTGTTAAAACAGTGCCTAAAACAATTATATTACAATTTTTATATAATTTATTCTAGACTTTAAATAAATTTTTTATAATTGGAATATAAATTGTACATACCTTTTTCACGTAGCTATGGTGTTATAACCATGATTTTTTAAAAATGACTTTAGAATGAGATCAAGAGGAGACTATCACTGTTTACTGATTTCCTTGGACAGCTAGTAAGTGATGGAGCTGAGTGGGCTGTGCACCTGTATGCCTCCCACTCAAATCTCTGTATCATACTGTGTTGCTCATTCTCCAACTCTGTCTTGTACCATTCTCCACTGTCTGTACTGCTACCCTTCTTTTAGTTCCTCAAACATACTATACTCTCTTGATAGGAATTATTAAGAATGGAAACTACAGAAATGACAGAAAAATGACAAATCTAAGTAACCAAAGTGAATTTTATGGTTAGAAATATTATTTTGTAAACAGCTGATTTGACAATTCCATATAAATTGTCTTGATAACCTGGAGGTAGACTGTTATGTCTCTTTTGGGTCTGTTCACTTCCTTTTTTTTTTTTTTTTTTTTGTGTGTGTGTGTGTGTATGTGTGTGTGTGTGTGTAGAGATGGGGTCTTACTGCATTGCCCAGATTGGTCTCTAACTCCTGGACTCAAGCAATCCTCCTGCCTTAGCTTCCCAAAGTACTGGGATTACAGGCATGAGCTACTGTGCCCGGACTGGGTCTGTTCATTTCTGAATGTCAGTAAACCCCATCTCTACTATCCCCGGTACCTATGCCCCTGCTTTTCCAGACGGGACTTACCAAGTAGAACACAAAGCCCAGATAAGCCACGCTGACCACACCAGCCACCACATATAACACCACATGCCCTAGTTCCTGGACATAAACCAATACAAAGTACATATTGATAGAACAGATGACAAGGACCAAGATTCCTCCTGCAATCCGCCAGCCCCTGTAAAAGAAATCAGCACAGTCAATGGTGGAATAACCCAACTTGGCCACAGACAGAAATGCAAACTGCATCCTGTGAGGTAAACAGGACAAGAATTAAAGGCAGTTCAAAATGAACGGAAAAATTGTTCTTAATTTGAAAAAATGATTCTTCCTAAGTCTAAGTTAAATCAGCCAAAATTAGATACTGATAGAGAGAACGGGGGGGAAGACACCATTAAATTATCCCTAATATTTAAGTCCCTAGAGATCCAACAAGGCCTAGAAATGCAGCAAGTTACTTCAGATACCTCATATCCTTTAAAAGTATATATAAAAGGTACTAACTTATGCCTTTCTTGTTAAGATCATTTAACAAAGAACTAAGGTGCCTCAAACTTCAGTGGCTGAAGCAATCACCTCTCAAAGCATATCGTTTCCCTCTGTCTCATGTCTGACTGGCCTACTGCATGAAGACACCCTTTCGCCATAACAGCTTCCCCTGTGGGAACTAAGAGGAGTACACTCACAGTCCATTGGCAAAGTCACTCATTACTGGCCGCAAGCTTGTAAATGTGAGGATGGGTATGAGAGCAAAGGGGAGCTGGAAAAGAAAGAAGATCAGATGGGATTACTATGGGTCCTTGTATCACCCCAGAGAACAGCACAATGAATGAAAGGGAAACATAAATGCTGCCTCAACTTCTACTTGAGAAATCATGATTCCTCTCATCCCAACACATTCAGGCATTCTACTGAATTCTGTAGAGCTGTCATTAACCTAGCATGCAAACTTTTCTATGGGACTTGTCTCCTTAACCTCCACAGGACCTGGTACAGTGTCCTATATGTTCATTCAATGTTAACTTGCCATTAATGAACTATAATTTTGTGTTCTATATATAAGTAAAGCTCATAGTTCCCATTCAACAGGTTTAAAAACCAAACCACTTCTAAAATCCTTTTAGACGCCAACGATTTCACATACATTTACTGCAGACCACAATCATGCCTCTGTATTCCTCTCAATATACCCCCAGCATCCAGCTAGGCTTCGTACCCAAGGGCAGTACATAATGCTGCCTGAATAACTAGGATATGAGCTTCCCCAGCTTCCTCCTCACCTGTAAGCTCTGTAGAACATTCAGGAAGTCATTCATCCCTGTTAGACTCTCTACATCTTGGAAGACAGAAACAAGCAGAGTGGGGATAATGGCAATAGAGCGAGTCAGAACCACTCGGGCAAAGCGTGACCACTTTAGGTTCAGGAATCCCTGGAAGAAAACATAGGAGCAGGATGACTGACTGTAACAGGAAACAGAAAAAAATCTAGGGGAGGTTCAGGACAGAATTCAAAAGAATGAGATTAAGAAGTGACAAAAGGGGCCAGGCGCAGTGGCTCACGCCTGTAATCCCAGCACTTTGAGAGGCCGAGGCGGGCACATCACCTGAGGTCAGCAGTTCGAGACCAGCCTGGCCAACATGGTGAAACCCTATCTCTACTAAAAATACGAAAATTAGCCAGGCGTGGTAGCGGGAGCCTGTAATCGCAGCTACTCAGGAGGCTGAGGCAGGAGAATCGCTTGAACCCAGGAGGCGAAGGCTGCAGAGCCGAGATCGCACCATTGCACTTCAGCGTGGGCAACAACAGTGAGACTCCATCTCAAAAAAAAAACAAAAAACGAAGTAACAAAAGGGTTGTGTCATCTCCTTCTATTCTATACAAGCACATACCTCCATGACAAACTGGCCAGAATAGGTTCCTGTCATGGTGGAGCTCTGTCCTGCAGCCAGGATCCCCACTGCCCAAATGTAGAGTGCAGCAGGCCCAAAGTAACATCCCAGTACAACACCCTGCGAGAGGCAAAAAACAAGGATATGATTTGTTCAATAATCTGCTCAGACAACATTCAAAACAGCAGTTCCCTGTGGCATTTCTCCCTTCTTCTTTGCTATGCACCACCCATGCCAAGTGTTGTGCTGGGCACTGTCCCAGAAGCTAGGCTCAAGTCCTGACCTCAATCTAGAAGCTTTCAATCTAAACTTGACTGAATGCTCCTTGATTTCTCTGTCTAGTACTTTCTCTTCTCCAAGCTCCTAAACCTCCATCTTAAATATATTTTTTTTAAAAAAAGGCCGGGCATGGTGGCTCACGCCTCTAATTCCAGCACTTTGGGAGGCCGAGGCAGGCAGATCACGAGGTCAGGAGTTCAAGAGCAGCCTGACCAATATGGTGAAACCCCATCTCTACTAAAAATGCAAAAATTAGCCTGGTGTGGTGACAAATGCCTGTAGTCCCACCTACTCGGGAGGCTGAGGCAGGAGAATCGCTTGAACTCAGGAGGAGGAGTTGGAGTTGAGATTATGCCACTGCACTTCAGCCTGGGAGACAGAGCAAGTCTCCATCTCAAAAAAAAAAAAAAAAAAAAAAGACGTCTACACCAAATTCCCCAAATTATATTCCTTTACATACTATTCTGGAAAATGGCAATAGAAGTACAGGGAAATATCAAAGAAATTTGGGAAATGATACACATTATACATTCTACTCTTGGAGGATCACAGTGTAACCAGCATAAAAGGACTGAGAGACTCCAGTAAAAACACTTTACTAAGAACACTTTCTTAGGGCTAGGTGGGGTGGTTCACACTTGTAATCCCAGCACTTTGGGAGGCCAAGGCAGGAGAATCACTTGAGCCCGTGAGTTCTAGACCAGCCTGGGCAACATGGCAAAAACCCTGACTCTACAAAACAAAAATACAAGGCTGGGCACGGTGGCTCACACCCATAATTACAGCACTTTGGGAGGCGGAGGTGGGTGGATTACCTGAGGTCGGCAGTTTGAGAAACAGCCTGACCAACATGGAGAAATCCCATCTCTGCTAAAAATACAAAATTAGCTGGGCGTGGTGGCACATGCCTGTAATCCCAGCTACTTGGGAGGATGAGGCAGGAGAATTGCTTGAACCCAGGAGGTAGAGGATGTGGTGAGCCGAGATCATGTCACTGGATTCCAACCTGGGCAACAAGAGTGAAACTCTGTCTCAGATAAAAAAAAAGAAAATACAAAAAATTAGCTGGGTGTTGTGGTGCTTGCCTGTAGTCCCACGACCCGGAAGGCTGAAATGGGAAAATCACTGGGGCCAAGTAGGTGGAGGCTACAGTGAGCCATGATCAAGCCACTGCACCCCAGCCTGGGCAACAGAGCAAGATTCCATCTCCAAAGGAAAAAAAAAAGCGCTGGTGTGTATACTACATCTTTTTTTTTTTAAGACAGAGTCTCACTCTGTCACCCAGGCTGGAGTGCAGTGGTCCGATCTCAGCTCACTGCAACCTCTGCCTCCCTAGTTCGAGCAATTCCTGCCTCAGCCTCCTGAGTAGCTAAGATTACAGGCGCCCACCACCACACCAAGCTAATTTTTGCATATATATTTTTTTTAGTAGAGAGGAGGTTTCACCATGTTGGCCACGCTGGTCTTGAACTCCTAAGCTCCAGTGATCTTCCCGCCTCGGCCTCCACAGTGCTGGGATTACAGGCGTGAGCCACTATTCCTGGCCTGTATAATGCATCTTTTCAACTGATCCTCTATTCCTTCCCATATTAATCCAAAATGCTTGTCTGGTGTCTGGAGCTCTGAAATAAATGACACTCAGAGGAGATATGCTCAGATCTGAAGTGAACTCACAAAAAAGACCAGATACTATGCTAAAAATATTGATTGAGGAACAAAGATCATAAATCCGAACATACTTACCCCTTTGTAGATGTCCACAGCCAGTGTCGAGTTATCGTTAGGAAAGAGGCCAGCATGAGGACTGCTGCTATTTGTACAAACTTCAACCTAGAACCCAAAGCAGTTCAACAGCAACTTTTGTTTCAGAAGCAAGGATCAAATAAGAGCTCTCCTACATATCATACACGGTCACCTATGAGAGGTAGGCTGGAGAGAAAACACTGGACATATGCTGTGATGTGGGCAGAGACTGGCAGCAATGTCATCTAGGATCTTCCTCTATAATCCTTTTACACCCACACGTCATCACAGGTCATCAAAAATCTTTACTGAGTTACAGTGTGCATGGTAATAATGAACAAACACCGGGGTACTTTAAATGATGGCAGGAGGAGAGGCTCTGACATGAGAGAACACCCAGCATAGAATCCTTAGTCAAAGCAGACAGGAGTCAGAGGTTCCACAGTTGGGAAACAAACACTGATCAAAACTACATAGGCAGGCCAGGCATGGTGGCTCATGCCTGTAATGCGGGTACTTTGGGAGGCTGAGGAGGAAGGATCACTTGAGGTCAGGAGTTTGAGACCAGCCTGGCCAACATGGTGAAACCCCATCTCTACTAAAAATACAAAAAATTAGCTGGGCGTGGTGGCAGGCGCCTGTAATCCCAGCTATTTGGGAGGCCGAGGCAGGAGAATTGCTTGAACCCAGGAGGCAGAGGTTGCAGGGAGCCGAGATCATACCGCTGCACTCCAGCCTGGATGACAGTGCAAGACTCCATCTCCAAAAAAAAAAAAAAAACCACACTACATAGGTAATTAGAAATCAAGATGATACAGAATTTAAAATGACAAGACAAAGTCTGTCCTCATCACAGTTCCTGTTTCATATTTGTTGACTACTCCCAATCAAAATCTGAGAAAGATGGTCCAGGCTTAGTCAACGCCATACTATAGACTGACTGGTGTACGGTGATTTTGGGGGGCAGAGATGAGACTGCAGATTATTTATCCTGAACATTAACACTAGAATGGGGTATTTTCCTTCCCCATCCCATTGCAGTCTTCACTTTACCCTCATATTCACTACCACCCATAACCCTGGCTTACTCACCACCTGCTCGTTGGTTTTCCCAAAAAATGCTTCAGCAAAGACTGAGACAACAAAGACGTTGATGATGAAGGAAACAAAGAGAGCAATGCAGGATTCAATGAAAAAGTACTTATTGGCTTCTCGTATTTCCTGCTTATTGCTCCGGTTTATCTGTCTAGACTAAAAAGATAACAACAGCAATCATTTTTTTGACCAGTTAGATAGAACAAGTTTCCTTACGACATTTCAGGAGTTTAGAGTCAGCTGAGAGATTCAGAGGACAAACAGCTGACCAGACGAAATGTGAGCGATCCAACACTTGCCTACATCCTAGTTCACTGAGCAATTAAGAAATTCATATGGGGGAAATAAAAGAACTTCATGCCCTTTTGTGAAATTGCACATTCCTCAAATAGGAAACAGAGACTAAATGACTACTGAGCTCTCAGTTCCCGTGGCTGGAAGGACCACTGGCCGACAAAAACAATCCGATTTCAGTCCTAAGGTGTGTATATCCCTAATATAAAGCTTTCTGAAATCTCCCAGCAAACTATTACATAATCCTGACTGGTAAAAGCCTGCTTAGGCTCCTTTACTCCTGACCTCCATAAGGCCACTCAGGCTTCTGAAATTTAAACACAAGGGCTTGATGCACTTCGGACCTTTCATGAAGAACTTTAGTCCCAGCTGGGCGCAATAGCTCACACCTGTAATCCCAGTACTTTGGGAGGCCAAGGCGGGTGGATCACTTGAGCTCAGGAGTTTGAGACCAGCCTGGCCAACATGGTGAAACTGCACCTCTACTAAAAATAGAAAAATCAGCCAGGTGTGGTATTCGGGAGGCTGAGGCATGAGAATCGCTTGAACCCAGGGGGCAGAGGTTTGCAGTGGACCAAGATCATGCCACTACACTCCAGCTTGGGTGACAGAGCGAGACTCCATCTCAATTAAAAAAAAAAAAACTTTAGTCCCACCTTCTCTACGCAGTTAGTAATCTCTGGTCAATTTGGTAATAAAAACAGAGTCTAAGCATATGAAGTTTATAAATGTCCAGCCTTGGAAAGTTCCTTGCTCCTCATGGTCCTAACAGCTGTAAACTAACTTTGCATCCCTTGCAATTGAAGGAAAAGATCCCATGAACTGTCTAGGAGGTGAAGGAGATAAGGGCCTTGCTCACCTTGACTAAGGCAGAATGCAGGTACATGTTGTGTGGCATGATGACAGCTCCCACGATGCCCACAGCCTGTTCAATCTGTGGAGTGCGACAGCCTGAACAGGATGGTACGAACATGCCCTTGAGTACCTGGCTCTGGCTGGGTTTCACTGTAACATACTACATAGCAACATAACAATGATTAGCCTTTATGGGAACATGAAACAGGAGTATCGTAGTACTAGGGAACACTTAGCATCCTTTACCCCTTACAATCCCTTCCTCTTTATTTTATAGTTTTTGAGATACAATCTTGCTCTGTCACCCAGGCTGGATTGCAGTGGCGTGATCACAGCTCACTGAAACCTTGATCTCCCAAGTACAAGCAATCCTCTCACCTCAGCCAGCCAAAGTGCTGGGACAGGCCACCACACCTGGCCACATCCTTTTCTTCTGCAACTACCTAGGGTAACGAGGAATACAGAATCATCACAGGACTAAGCCACATAAGGGGCTTACTGCCAGGGGCCAGAGAATTCAGAACTGAGTATCCAGATAGTTTACATCATATTTTAGATATACGAAACAGATGTGTATAACACGTAATTAATATTCTAAAGAAAGGGCTGGGGGTGGCGGCTCACACCTATAATCCCAGCACTTTGGTAGACCAAGGCAAGCAGATCGCTTGAGCCCAGAGTTCAAGAGCAGTCTGGGCAACATGATGAAACCCTCTCTCTAAAAAAATACAAAAATTAGCTCAGTGTGGTGGTGTGTACTTGTCCCAGCTACTAGGGATGCTGAGGTGGAAGGATCGCTTGAGCCCAGGAGGTGGAGGTTGCAGTGAACTGAGATCATGCCACCCTAGCCTAGGCATGATCTAAAAAAAAAAAAAAAAAGGTCAGGCATGGTGGATCATGTCTGTAATCCCCATTTCTCTGTCTCAAAAAAAAAAAAAAGGCCAGGTATGGTGGCTCATGCGTATAATCCTAGCACTTTGGGAAGCCAAGGCGGGTGGATCACCTGAAGTCAGGAGTTCAAGATCAGTCTTACAAACATGGTGAAACCCCATCTCTAGGAAAAATCCAAAACTTAGCCAGGCATGGCGGCGGGCACCTGTAATCCCAGTTACTTGGGAGTCTGAGGAAGGAGAATCACTTGAAACCAGAGGACAGAGGTTACAGTGAGCTGAGATCACACCACTGCACTCCAGCCTGGGCATAAGAGGGAGACTCTATCTCAAAAACAAAAAACCTGCTAAAGGACTTGTGGTTATTAGCTTCACAGTAATTCCTGTGAGACAAGCTCAAAGACGTAGAATAAGGGCCTGTAATCTCAGCACTTTGGGAGGACGAGACAGGCAGATTGCCTGAGGTCAGCAGTTCAAGACCAGCCCGGCCAACATAGTGAAACTCCGTCTCTACTAAAAATAGAAAAAGTTAGCCAGGCATGGTGGTGCACGCCTATAATCGCAAATACTTGGGAGGCTGAAGCACAAAAACCACTTGAACCCAGGAGGCAGAGGTTGCAGTGAGCCAAGATCATATCACTGCACCCTAGCCTAGAAGACAGAAATGCTGTCTCAGAAAAAAACTAAAATCTAAAAATTAAAAAAAAAAAAATATAGAATCAACTTTTTATTATCCATACTCAGCATGCTTCTGTTCACCCATGTTCATTTAAAAATCACTTGATGTGGAGAGATCCAAGATGGCCGATTAACAACAGCTCAGGATTGTAGCTCCCAGTGAAAGCGCAGACAGCCAGTGGACGCCGCACTTTCAGACGAATTTTTGTTGCCCACAGACTAGGAGATTCCCGGCGGAGGAGCCACACGGG
>CAUYLG010010906.1:0-56483 GCA_963573385.1 Cacajao melanocephalus | reverse complement strand
CACTGTGTGTTTTTGTTCCAAGCTGTAGCCAAAATTTTTTTTTTTTTTTTTTTTTTTTTTTTTGCAACAGAGTCTTTCTCTATTGCCCAGTCTGGAGTGTAGTGATGCAATCTTGTGCAATCTTGGCTCACTGCAACCTCTGCCTCCCAGGTTCAAGCAATTCTCATGCCTTGGCCTCCTGAGTAGCTGAGATTACAGGCTAATTTTTGTATTTTTAGTAGAGATGCAGTTTTCGCCATATTGGCCAGGCTGGTCTTAAACTCCTTATCTCAGGGATCCACCCGCCTCGGCCTCCCAAAGTCCTGAGAGAACATGCCCAGCTGTAGTCATTATCTTTTATACTATTTGAGAGAACAGGAGCATTACAGTAAAATTCCTAAACAGCCAACTGATTTGCAGTGCCAGAAGTGAATCCCAATCCTAAAAGCTATGTGATGACAAAGGAGTCTCCAGCATTTCAATCAGATTTTGGAGATGATTTAGCTATGGATAAGAACAATAGGGATTAGTGAGAAATGTGTAAGATTTTTAAATTATATCAATCAATAGTTATTGTTTTTTTGTTGTTGTTTTGTGACAAAGTCTCACTCTGTCACCCAGGCTGGAGTGCAGTGGTCTGATGTCAGCTCACTGCAGCCTCTGCCTTCCAGGTTCAAGCAATTCTCCCACCTCAGCCTCTCAGTTAGCTGGAACTACAGGCATGTGCCACCAAGTCTGGCACATTTTTGTATTTTTAGTGGAGATAGGGATTCACCATGTTGGCTAGGCTGGTCTCAAACTCCTGGACTCAAGCAATCCACCCACTTTGACCTCCCAAAGTGCTGGGATTATAGACGTGAGCCACTGCTCCTGACTTTCTTATTAACATTTGATGAGATTGAGTTTAATATTGGTTTCATTCCTTTTCTATAACCTAATAATGTAGTCCCCAGATCAGTTTTCTTAAGGAAATACTTTTAACCAACTATGTAGATAGAATAACTGTTTGTTTGTGACAGAGTCTTGCTCTGTTGCCCAGGCTGAAGTGCAGTGACACAATCTTGGCTCACTGCAACCTCTGCCTCCTGCGCCCAAGCGATTCTTCTGCCTCAGCCTCCCGAGTAGCTGGGACCACAGGCACCCACCACCACACCCAGCTAATTTTTGTATTTTTAGTAGAGATGGGGTTTCACCATATTGGCCAGGCTGGTCTCCAACTCCTGACCTTGTGATCTGCCAGCCTCAGCCTTCCAAAGTGCTGGGATTACAGGCGTGAGCCACTGTGCACAGCCAATAAGTGTTTTTTTTTTTAAATCACCTTTGGGTTTCATTTTACAGTAATCACAAATTGATGGTTTCCAAACTCAGAGACTATGTTTAGTGTTTCAAAAAATTACTTTCCTTGTGAATGTACTAGAAAATATTGAAGTGTGCAGTTTGAATGGGTGAATTGTATGTTGTATATCTCAATAAAGCTGTGAAAAAAATCTTTCTTTACTGCAGCACATTTACTTTTTATTTTGTATTTATTTTTGAGACAGGGTCTCAATCTGAAACCCAAGCTGGAATGCAGTGGCATGATCTCGGCTCACTGCAACCTCCGCCTTCTTGGCTCAAGCAATTCTCCTGCCTCACCCTCCCAGGTAGTTGGGATTACAGGCACACACCACCATGCCTGGCTAATTTTTGTATTTTTAGTAGAGATGGGGTTTCATCATGTTGGACAGTCTGGTCTCAAACTCCTGACCTCAAGTGATCTGCCCATCTTGGCCTCCCAAAGTGCTGGGATTACAGGCATGAGCCACCGCGCCCAGCCACTGCAACATATTTCTATGTAATGTTTAAGACCACTGGGGAAAGGCCATAGTTGTATATCAGTGGTAGATCTTGTAGCATATAAATAAGTTACATTGGATTTGTGGGGAAGAGAATAGATAACAATTAATTTTGAGGATGAAGTTTCAAGCTAATTTTTAGAATATAGAAAATGTAGATTTTTTTTTTATTTATTCTGTTCAGCAAACATTAAGTGCATCTGCTGCCCAGCCAGAAGAGTCAGGAAAGGCTTTCTTAATGAGATGATGCTCTGAAATGAGTCTTGAAGGATGAGCAGGAATTAGTACCCTGAGGAGGATGGAGATATTGAGAGGGAATAGGAAGGGCTGTATGTCGGAAGCTCCTCTTAGTATGGAATTACTAAAGTAACAGTGTGTGTGTGTGTGTGTGTGTGTGTGTGTGTGTGCAGGTGCATGCATATGCATGCGCACAAAGGAAAGAGAGAGATCCTTCCATGTAAACACTTAAGGATTCATCACATTTTTGCAGCTTCACAGTATTCCATATAGTGTGATTATATGCCGTAATTTATTTAATCATTCCTCTATTGATAGACATTTAAGCTGTTTTCTGGTTGAGCTATTTCAAATAATGTTGCACTGAACAAACTTGCACATTTGTTCTTGCAAACTTATGTGAGTCTCTGTCAAAGGTTAAGGTTTGGTTTTAGTAGTCACTGTTGATAAATTTGAATACATACATACCTTAGGTCTGAGCTATGACCAGTCTCACGTTTCATTATATTTTATAATTTTTGAGTCTTCAACTATTTTGATTAAATTAAAGATGTCTTTAGTTTCCAGTCATATGGGAGCTTATTGGGCCATGGTAACAACTTTGGCTTTTACTCTGAGTGATGTGGGAAGCCACTGGAGGATTATTGGCAGAGGACTGATATAACTATTTCTAAAGATTGCTCTGGCTACTACGTCAAGAATGGAAGACAAGGATGCAAAGATAAAAGGAAAACCAGTTAAGAAACTATTCTAATAGTTCAGGCAAGGGATAATGGTGACTTGCACTAGAGGAGGATTGATACAGTTCAAGAAAAATGGTGAGATTCTGGACATGTCATAGTTAAGAGTTGAAAGGATTTGTTGATGGATTGGATGTGGAGAGAGAAAAAGGGTGTGGAGATTAGCTCTAAGATTAGAATGGCATCATAGATATCCATGTGGAGTTGGTGAGTAGACAGCTGATAGTTGAGGCTACACATCAGAGTGCCCAATATTTTATTAATGAATAACTGATAGATAAGAAGGAAGTATCTAAAATGAAAGTTAGAAAGAGAACACCAATTACAGTTAACTCCTTTATTATGACTTACTTACGTGGTCCTTTTCTCTATGCTTCCAATCAGATCTCATTTTGACCAGAATAGAACTAAACCGTTAAGAGTTTGGACAGAGACAGGGAGAGTGAGAATGCTAGAGGAAGTATATTTGTGTGTATATATTCATTTCTCTCAGAATCTAAGTGTGTCTCTCAGAATCTAAAACTTGACATCAGAAAAATTGTTGCTACTAATCTGTGTAGAGATATTACAACTTGATGGAATTGTGTTTAATTAAAATTATTTTAAAAACTTATTTATTTTAACTTCCATATAAAATTAGAGATTTTTTCCCAAAATCAGGCATGGTGGTACATGCCTGTAGTCCCACTCTGGAGGCTGAGGCAGGAGAATTGCTTGAGCCCGGGAGTTCAAATCCAGCCTGGGCAACATAATGAGACCCCGCATCTCTTTAAAAAAAAAGAAAGGAAGGAAGGGAGGGAGGGAGGAAAGGAGGGAGGGAGTAAGGGAGGAAAAAAGAAAAAAGTTTTCTCACACCAAAAAAGTACTAATAGACTGAGTTGGAAAACTTGGTAAACAAGCAATTAAGGTGTTAATCCTTTGCTGTATTCTGGCTATGGCAGATTACCCAGTATTTAGACTTTTTGGCCTTTAGACCCTAACTTAGTTTGCCTTTTGAATACATCATTTCCTTAACCCCCTCCCATCCTCTCTGATCTTGGCTCCCTTTCTCACCGACCATAGTCTATCTTTTCAAACCCTGCTCCACATTTTCAGCTCCTAAAGTATCTTTTCTACCTTTTTTTAAAGTTGTTTTTATTGATACATAATAGATGTACATACTTTCAGGGTACATGTAATAATATCTTCATATAATTTGTAAAGATCAAATTTGTATAATTGGAATATCTATCACCTTAAATATTTGTCTTTTCTTTATGCTGTAAACATCCTATCGTAAGTATTCTCTTCCAACTATTTTGAACTATATATTAGATTATTGTAAGTTATAGTCACCTTACTGATCTATCGGATGCTAGGTCTCATTTCATCTCTCAGATGGTGGGTTTGTACTCATTAATCAGCCTCTCTTCATCCTCTATTTTTGCATCTTTAATCTATGAATTATTTGATAAAACTCTGTGCCATTCATGACACAAGCTGCAACCTAATTACAGTAGTTTAAAATACTGTGAATGAAATATTTGTCATACATCTGCATGATTAAATTTTAAACTCACTGCATGTGAATTATAAATCCATAGTGGCACTGATTGCTTAATCCTGCATATTTCAAAGAATCAAATCCAAAGACATTGACAGATTTCACTGGCTTTTTCCAACTTGTCTGGTTAATAGACACCCTTATTTATATAAAAGTTTAATGGTCCGCAAAATATTTGAATAGCACATAAGGTAATCTATTTGAACTGTTGGTAATATTAGTACATGATGAACTTTAGAACAGAGAAAGTTCAGAATTTCTGCAAGGCTTTAGCTCCTCTTGGATTTATGCAGTTCTAACAGGCCTAAGTGTATGATCAAAATTATAAAAGAATCATAATTTTTTCTTTTTTGATGGTTGGCAGAGATAGCTGGGGCTTTATTTTGGAAAAAAATAATTGAACTAATTTTTAGTTGGGGGAATGGACAAGAGTGGGTACTACAGGCAATAAACTCCTCCAAGAGGGCTGAAAGATAGGGCTGAGCCTCAGGTGGGTCTCCGTTCCTTATGCTCCCCTGCATAGCTGCCTCCCCCACAGGCTCTGGCACATCCACAGGAGAGGGTAGGCAGGGAGGGGCTGCCGTGGTTGTTCACTTGGACAGGACATCAGAGGACTCAGATACCAGCCTCCCATCATGGTTCTTGATCATCTTCACAATCAGGCCCCTGGAGGATCTGGGGCAGCTGAAGGAGCCAGAATTCCATCAGAACCAAAGCTGGAGCCCAGGCCATAGTTGAGACCAGAGCTTGTGAGGCCCCTGTAGGCCCAGTTCAGCTCACCTGAGTAGCTACTGGTGGTCTTCCTATGGACACTCATATTCTGCATTTCAGACTCCAGCCAGCTCTCCCTGTTCTGAAGCAGTTTGCAGCAGGTAGTGATCTCGATGTCTAGGGCTAAATTGATGTTCATGTGCTCCTGGTCCTCATGCAGCTCCCCCACCATGTCCTGATTGGCCCATTGCAGGGCGGCCTCCAACTCCACCAGCTTGGCGTTGGCATGCTTAACGGCCAGCTCCCCACATGCTGCTCATCATCTCTGATGGCAGCCTCCAGAGAAGCCCTCTGGTCTGTGAGGCCCTCACCCTCAGCCTGGAGCCAGCTGATGTTCCGGGTCATCTCTGAGATCTCTGTCTTTATGGAATGCACATCATCCCAGAGCTTCCCAGACAGCTTCTGCAGCTCCTCATATTTGATCTGGTACATGCTCTCAGCCTTGGCCTGGCTGTGGTTGGAGATGTCCTCATACTGGGCACAGACCTTGGTGATGATGCTGTCCATGTCCAGAGAGCAGCTATTGTCAATAGACAGAACCATAAATGTGTCCAAGATCTGGGACTGCAGCTCCCAGATCTCCTCTTTCTACAGCTGCTTGAGGAAGTTGATCTCATCAGTCAGCCCTTCCAGGCGAGACTCCAGCTCTGCCTTGTTCATCTTCATCTACATCCTTCTTGATGAAGATAAATTCATTTTCCATCTCTGTATGCTTGTTGATCTCATCCTCCTACTTATTCTTGAAGTCCTCCAGCTGGCCCTGCATATCGCCAAGCTCCACCTCCAGCTTCAGCTTCTCTGACCCAGAGTGTCTAGCTGCCACTGAAGGTTGTTGATGTGGCTTTCGAATGTCTCATCCATGTTGCTCCCAGCTGTCTTCTGCTGCAGGAGGCTCCACTTGGTCTCAAGTGCCTTGTTCTGCTGCTCCAGGAACCACACCTTGTTGATGAAGGAGGCAAATTTCTTGTTGAGGGTCTTGATCTGCTCCTTCTCCTGAGTGCACACAGCCTGGATGTTGGGGTCCACTTCCAGCTTAAAGGAGCTCAGCAGGCTCTGGTTCACCATGATGGCTGTGGTGTCCCCCATGCCACTGACCCCAGCATAGCCTCCACTCAGACCTAAGCTGGCATCCAGGCCAGCCGGGAAGCTGCTGCTGCTGCCTACCAGAAGTTCAAGCTCGTGAAGGAGCAGCTGCTGAAGGCTTGAGGGCTAGAGGTGGACACCTTGTAGGACTTCTGGGTCACAGTGGAGGTAGGAGTGGAGGCAGGTGGGCCAAACCAGACAGATTTGAGAAGGAGCTGAGAAGCTGCTTCTAGATCATAATTTACTTTTGATTAACAACCCCATAATAATTGGATAAATAGTGATTAGATTGAGTATGTCTTAATTCTTAGAAAGCAAGATGAATTTATCATTAAATTATTTTTTTTACTTCCTCTAGAAGAGGAAAGAAGATGATGATGGAAAAGATTGATTAGAAAGATAGGTCAGAGACTATCAAAAAGCTGCTGACTAAACACCAACAAGGTAGTCAGAAAACTCTTGCTCTGAAATCTTTAGAAACACCACCTTCAAGAGGATACAAGGACTTTTAATGTCTTTCAAGTCCTAGAGCCATCTTCTAACCTTGGTAGATCCAGCTTTGAGCGAAGGGCGCAGAGTAAGACACTTTCTAAACTCTTGATTCGACCACTATTCGTTTAAAATCTGGCTTTAAGAAAACATAAGGGTTAGTGAGAAGAATACCAAACTGTATTTTTGAGTCTATATTTTAAACTTGCCTTTATTTTAAACTTTGTGTTTCAGCATTACATGGCGTAATTGGGTTTCCTAAGAATAATGATTGGAAAACCATGCTAATCTCTTTACTGGTTAACTACACCTGTGGTTCAAGACTAACCACTTAAAGCACCTGGAGACATCATTAAATGTAAATGTTGAATCTGCAAACCCAACTCTATGAAGTCATGTCTTTTTGCTGAATATGAATCTTTTAAAGGCCACAGAAGAGAACCTTGCTCAAGACTATACCTGTTTCTCTGTTAGTCAGGGTCATTATCACTAAGTTGTTAGAACCAACAAGTTTTAGAAGCATTGTCAGTTTCTCTTTCTGTTGTTGAAAGAAACGTTTATTAAATAGCTACATGGCCACAAAGTTTAATAGCCATTCTGTCATTTGATTGTATTTCTGCAACTCTGAGTACTCCTGTTTTGGCACATTACTACTAGCTTTGTGAAATGTCCGGTCTTGTTTTCTGAAACCATCGTGGTGGAGATCCAGGCTCTTCTGCCAGTGTTAGATCCCCGAATACTGCCCAAACTGAAGCCATTTACCTTTAACTTTACTGTGGGTTTCTTAAATTTGCTCTGTTCTGGCTTCTAGCAATTAGATATTTTCTATTTAGGATGTTGTCCTTTCAGCCTTACTGCTGAATGAGAAGCAGTTTCAGAGTTGCCATTCCATGCATCCAACTTCTCTCCAGTCTTAAAACAAGTACCCTCAGAATTTTTGTCCTAGAAATTATAGGGTAAGAGATGAGATAAAAATAAGCCAAAAGAATATTTGAAGTCACATTTTTATATAAAGCTGATAACCATTGAAGTATTAATATTGAATTGAATTAAAAAGCATCTGAGAGGCTCATGCCTGTAATCCCAGCATTTGCGAGGTCAAGGCTGGTGCATCACCTGAGCTCAGGAGTTCAAGACAAGCCTGGCCAAAATGGCAGAACCCCATCTCTACTAAAAATACAGAAATTAGCCAGGCATGGTGGCTCACACCTGTAATCCCAGCTACTCAGGAGTCTGAGGCAGGAAAATCACTTGAACCCTTGAGACGGAGGTTGCAGTGATCCAAGATCGCACCACTGCACTCCAGTCCGGGCAACAGAGTGAGACTCCGTAAAAAAAAAAGCATCCTTAGAGGTTATATAATTATATTTAGAAACAGGCCTACAAAGACTAAGTGATGGCCCAGGAGCTGAGAACAGAGCCCAGTGTTTTTAACATCAGTCCATGTTGTTGTGGAGCTATCTTCTTTCTTTCATTGCTCCCTTGATTTAGGAGTTAGCCATAACTAACCCCTGTCTCTTTTATCGCCCTGTATTTCTGGTATTGGATCATATGATTCTTCAGAACTATACCTACACAGTTATCCCCTTTTCTCAGTATTGAAGTTGGAGATAGGAAGCAGTGGGTAAGTCTGGTGGGTGAACTGGCTTGGAAAAAGTGCTTGAGTGACTTCTTTCTGTGGGGAAACTTGAGACTAGTCTTTTCTACATCGGCTTACTTAATGGGGCTAATAATTAATATAGTCTGCATGAATAGTTCCCAACCAAATGTTTTTTAAGGCCAGTCAGGTTGGTCTTACTATCTAAAGATGTCATCCAGATGTGTAAAAATAATACATGTATAATAGTTACGGAACACAAAATATCACAATCATAAATTGTGTAGCGAAAATGTTCAAAAGATGTCTTTGTACATTTGTGAGTTTTATAGCTGAATAAACTTTTTCCCAATATTGGAAATTGTATACCAGTTATATTTCTACTGCGATAATTTTTTTTTTAATTTATTTTTTGACACAGAGTCATGTTCTATCGCCCAGGCTGGAGTGCAGTGGCACAATCTCGGCTCACTGCAACCTCTGCCTCCCAAGTTCAAGTGATTCTCCTGCCTCAGCCTTCTAAGTAGCTGGGATCACAGGCACACACCACCTCACCCAGCTAGTTTTTGTATTTTTAGTAGAGACGGGGTTTCACCATGTTGGCCAGGCTGATCTCGACCTCCTGACCTCAGGTGATCTACCCACCTTGGCCTCCCAAAGTGCTGGGATTACAGGCATGAGCCACTGTACCTGGCCTCACGTTACATAACAGCCCCTAAAATTTACTGGCTTACATCAACAGATAGTCTTTGTCTATGAGTCATTTAGGGTGACTCCATTACAGGCTATATAATTGGGTTCAGATCTACTCCTCATGTCCCTCATTCTACATATGATTTTTCCATGGTAGATGATAGAAATGTACAAGATGAAATCAAAGCACACACATTCTCCATGACCAAGACCAGAAGCAACAAGGCAGGGATGTGCGTCACCGATTCTACTGGGAGGCATTGCAAAGTCACATGACAAATGGCATGGATAAATTTCTTATGGGCAGGGAGTGAAGAAATGGGAACAGTAATGTACCACAGCAGTATTTCAGTCCTTTCAGTTCATCACTGAATTAAGCGTCCTCTTTGATTTCTAAGTAGGTGAGCAGATAGTTTCGGTTTTTGCAGCTAGCCCTTCCCTTTCACTGCTATCTTTTCTCTGACAAGTGACTTCACGATGTCATTATTATTTACTCTGTGGCACTTCAGTAAACACATCATAGTCAAGCCACTAGCTAATAAACTAGGGCTTGTGTTTTCATGTTTTCATGAACTTGTGTTCCCAAGATCTTTGATTTACTAGTTAGCTAGCTGTATTAAGAAAGCTTCATTCAAAAATTATTCCTGCTTAACACAGCTTAATCTATATTCTTGGGTTCCCAATGCCACTTTTATTTTATTTCTTCCAATTTTTATGTTAGGTTCAAGCGAGTTCCTGTGCAGGTTTTTTACATGGGTAAATTGTATGTTGCTGGGGTTTGGTGTACAAATTATTTTGTCACCCAGATAGTAAGCATGTACCCAAAAGGCCATCTTTCAACCCTCACCCTCGTCCCACCCTCCATTCTCAAGTAGACCCCGCTGTCTTTGTTCCCTTCTTTGTGTCCCTGTGTACTCAATGTTTAGCTCCTACTTGTAAGTGAGAACATGCAGCTTTTGGTTTTCTGTTTCTGCTTTAACTTGCTTAGGATAATGGCTTTCAGCTGCATCTATGTTGCTGCAAAGGATAGTATTTCCTCCTTTTTATGGCTGTGTAGTATTTTATGGTGTATATGTATTATGCTGTCTTTAACCAGACGACCATTGATGGGCGTCTAGGTTGATTCCAGGTCTCTGCTATTGTGAATAGTGTGTAATGAACATAAGCATGCATATGTCTTTCTGGTAGAATGATTTACATTCCTTTGGGCATATACCCAGTCATGGGATTGCTGGGCTGAACAGTAATTCTGTTTTACCTTTGAGAAATCTCTAAACTGCTTTCCACAGTGGCTGAACTAGTTTTTATTCCCACCAGCAGTATATAAGCGTTCCCTTTTCTCCACAACCTTGCCAGCATCTGTTCTTTATTGACTTTCTAATAGCCATTCTGACTGTTGTGAGATGTTCTCTCATTGTGGTTTTGATTTGCATTTCTCCAAGGATTAGTGTTATTGAGCACATTTCTGAATGAACCATCCAGCTTGGCTTCATCAAGGAAAGAAGTAAAAGAGATATGTTTGCCCTTTGATTTATGAATGAATGATGATATCTTAGATCTCAAATATTTGCTAAAAATGTAGATATCTTTAGAGTACTTCTATACAGAAACCAAAATATTAAAATTAACAAATCTGCTTCCTTCATCAGTATCTTAGTCTCCAAATTTGACATTTAAATCCTAATTCCTAAAAATTGAATGGTTTGATAAATCATAGTCTGTTCTTTAGACTACATTTCTTTCCTTCTTAAGAAATAATTGCATATCAAAATAGCTATCTGGATGTATTTATCTGTGTAAAGAATGTGTTAGAAGTGTGACCAGATTGCATTTATAAATATTATTATAACACTACCATAAATTGAGTAAATAGCACATAACATCGGTAGTTCAGCTTAGAGTGACTCACTTGTCAGTCCAGTCATAGCATCACTTAGAAATAATTCACAACAGACTTTGAGGTCCTGGAGAAATGATAAAAATAGGTGGGATGAAAGTACCTATTTGGGGAATTGTCTGGAATGTTCAATACCATCCAGATGACACCATCATAATCTGGTTATATTAAATGTGACTCTGGCACTTTCCCAGGCTATTCGGTTATTTTTTTTTTTTAATTATTGCCTAAAAACCAGCTCTGTGACAGTTAATGAAATGTTACTACATATATTGAAGTCAGTAAGAAAACCCAGCTATTGTTCTGGAATTATATTGAGAGTTCTGATGTTTCAGACAGTATCTCATCTTGTCTGTAAGCCAGTATTGCCTCATGACATCTCTTCTATTATTGTCTTGAAGTACTGATTAAAGTGGGGTGTTTTTGTTTTTGTTTTGTTTTGAGATGGAGTCTCACTCTGCCACCCAGGCTGGAGTGCAGTGGCACAGTCTCAGCTCACTGCAACCTCCATTTCCCAGGTTCGTGCAGTTCTCCTACTTCTGCCTCCTGAGTGGCTGGGATTACAGGTGTATGCCACCACACCTGGCTAATTTCTTATGTGTTTTTAGTAGAGACAGCGTTTCACCATGTTGGCCGGGCTAGTCTCAAACTCCTGACCTCAGGTGATCTGCCGGCCTCGGCCTCCCAAAGTGCTGGGATTATAGGCTTGAGCCATCATACCTAGCCTAAAGTTTTTATTATTTAATCTTCTTTTGTTGTATGTATTTGTTTGCATTAGGGACTGAATTTTATTGCTTTCCAGTTCCATGTTAGCATTTAGGACCATTGTCATAGAGGTGCTTAAATTTTTTGTTTTAATTTTTGCTTAATGGGACTATACAGCTTATTAACATGAGTTCACAGTTTCATATTATTTTTCAGTGCTTTTTGAAAATGTAAATTAGATTAGGTCTGTCACCTACTTAAAGCCTTTCAGTGACTATCAATATTTTGAGATACAGACCTGTTGTTAGATCTAGAAATCCTTGCTTAGTTTGACTTTCACTTCCTCAGTTTTGTGGTAAGCCTTCCTCCTCCCCTGCTCTTTATTCGTTAGCCTCATTGGTCTCCTTTCAGTTTCGTGAATGTGCTGCACCTTTTATTAGAATGCTTTTCTCCCAGTTGAAATTGTACCTTCAAAAAGAAGCCTTTCATGATTGCCCTGTCTACAGTGGCCTCACCCAGTTACTTTCTAGTTAATCATCCCCGTACCTTTAGCATGTATTGCCCCCTGAAATTGTAATGTTTGTCTTCTTATTCATTGTCTTTTTCTCCACTCAAATAGAAGTTTCATGAAAGCAAAGTGCCAATCATCGTGAGAGACACAAAGAAGTCACTCAAATATTGTCGAATGGAGTTTGCTCTTCAAACTCAAGTAGTGTAACTTTCTTCCTTAATTTGATTCCATGAGGGAGAGAAAACACTGTGCTTTGAGACTGACCTGAAAAGAGTCAGGACAGTTGAGGGCCCTGAGTCCTGTGCTACTGTGTTCATCACTCTTATGTAATTGATTTTATTCTGATCGCCTGAAATATTTAGGAGTTTTTTAAGATCTATTTATATATATGGAAAATGGCAAAAAAATATGGTTTTTTGTACATGTTTATCATGTATGTTGATTTGCCCTATTAAACATTTCAAAATTAGAATTATAAATTTCTTCCTAATGTACATTTTATGTTGTAAGTACTAGGCTCTTATTTGATGCTGCAGGCAGCATATTCTCTCGTGACAGGACAAAGAAATTGCTATGTATGGGCAGAAGCTAGCAGGATGATGTGGAATAAAACCCCCTTTAAGCGTTCTTTGCCATCAAGTTACAGTTCATGTGCAGAGCAATTTAAGGTATGACTCTCTCCCACCAAAAACAAAACTTGTGTTTTTTTTAACTGAGAAATCAGAGTAACCCAAGGCCTGAATAACTTGCCCAAGGTGACACAACGGTGAAGAATAGAGCCTCGGTTCAAAACCAGGCTTTTCTGACTCTAGAATTTATTTCTGCTACATTTTGAAATCTTCCTAGGTAGAAGGAAATCTAGAAATGTATTTTACTTATGTGTTTTTATTAAAGATGTAAAAAAATTTTAATAGTACAATCTAGTGGCTTTTAGGTAGGGATTATAAATAATTTTAGAAAAGTTTGACTATTTTTGCTTTTATTTATTGCTGAAAACTTGAACATACAGTCATGAAAGTCAATTGTAAATAACCTTTAAAACTTTAAACTGGTCAGGCACAGTAGCTCACTCCTATAATCCCAGCACTTTGGGAGGCTGAGGCGGGTGGATCACCTGAGGTGGGGAGTTGGAGACCAGCCTGACCAACATGGAGAAACCCCGTCTCTACTAAAAATACAAAATTAGCCAGGTGTGGTTGCGCAGGCCTGTAATCCCAGCTACCCAGGAGGCTGAGGCAGGAGAATCACTTGAACCTGGGAGGCAGAGGTTGCTGTGAGCTGAGATAAAGCTATTGCACTCCAGCCTGGGCAAGAAGAGCAAAACTCCGTCTTAAAAAATAAAAATGGAAAATAAAAAATAAACTTTAGTAACTAAAAACTCATTTTACTTCTCAGAAGACCATGGTTTGCTTCAGTAGTTGCACATAGCTTGAAGAACTGATTCAGAATCTAACAGATGCGAACAGTCTAATGTAGGGAAATTGCTGAAAGCACAATTAAATTGCCAGAGTATACCACAAGCAACAATTTCCTTAATTTTTGTCAAACACACAATTTGAAATGATTATGTGCTTACAAAAACAAACAGAGAAAAGCAAAATGTTTTACAATCTGTCGTTTTATATTAATAAATATGTCTCAAGGTTAAAAGTTTAATATTATAAATACTATTATAACCTAATATTTAAAATTAGGTAACCCACATTATCCTAATTAATACAAATCAGACACCTAATCTATTTTCTACTAGTGTTCACATGTCAAGTAAGTACATATATTAATGTGCTAAAAACAGTTCAGATTATTGCATCTAATGGGCCTTCCTTTCTTAGTAGTATCCCAAGAGTGATTAGCAAGAACCAGCACAAGCTGAGCTGTCAAGATTGAAGTCCTGATCTACAATAAGTAGGGTTTTTTTGGCTGGGTGCAGTGGCTCATGCCTGTAATCCCAACACTTTGGCAGGCAGATCATGAGGTCATGAGTTCAAGACCAGCCTGCCCAACATGGTGAAACCTCGTCTCTACTAAAAATACAGAAATTGGCTGTCTCAACAAAAAAAAAGAGGTTTTTTTTTAATAGTAACATTTTCATACTGATTACAAGAAGGAACTGTTAGAGGAAACGATAAGTGTAGAGTTAAATTTGAGGATTGAAAATAATAGCTCTTCAAAATATTTTGAAGAGAGCAAATGAGCCAGTTTTGATTACCTTATTGGAGCTTCATCGTTCATAGTGGTCATATTCCTGGAAACACTATTTTTCTTCAAATATAGTAACTAGAATTGTGAAGTCTGCAGATTTGTGAGTTAGGAACCTCTTACCAGGATTTAATTGAGATTTAAAAAAAATTCTTTAAGCATAAAATATTAAATTGGCATCAACATTTTTACTTTACTCCCAAATTACAAATTGATGAAATTACAAATTAAATCCTTTTAACATAACATTAAATATTTAATTGCATAAATTATTCATCTTTTGTGCTATTATTCAGCTCCATGTTTGAAGAATGCTAATAATTTCTGACTGAAGAAATGAGGCTTAAAGGTAGTCATGCAAAGATTCTCACACCCCTGAGACTTGAAGGAACTCAGCTGTCTACGTTTCCAGACTTCTTTGATAAGATACTGGGAAAGCTGCCTCTTATCCCTGGGGGAATAGAAGGTGATGACGATGATGATAGCAACTAACATTTATTGAGCATTTATTATGTGTCAGGCACTATGCTATGAAATGTACTTATCTATAAGTGCAGACTGAAAGCATTAATTAATTATAGATAACTTTAATCTGTATAACTTGAAATACGCTTGTTGGGGCATTAGCCTTCAGAGTTAATAGAAGATGACTCTTGAATTTTTGAGGTTGACTGACTGTAAGATGATAGTTATAGTGACTTAAAAGTTGGTAATGAAGTTTACAAAATGAAAGATGAGCTCTGTCTTGATAACATAGCAGTGGCAGAAAGAAAATCTGTATAAATATGTAATTAGGTAACTGTTGAAAGGTCAAATGTCATTGGCAAATCTGGAGATTATTCTTATAAAAATTCTAAGGAATGAATGAAATCTCCCAGGGCAGAGTTTCTTAACCTGGTATTAAACCTAAGATTTTCTAGACCTCCTTGAAATTATATACTAAATTGTATGTGTGAATATGTATGTATGATATCATTTTCATTCAACTTTCAGTAGGGTCCATGAGCAGAAGGCCCAATGCCAGAGTGGCATTGACTAGGGTGACGAAAGGCACCCTGAGACAGATACTAAATGAGAAGATTATAAAAAAGAACCAACATCATTCAGCTAAGAATAAAGCAGATCAAAGATTAGCCACATGAAGGTCATAGTTTATTTTTTTAGAAACATTACTTTACCATGTTGCCTAGGCTGGTCTCATACTCTTTTGTAGTTATTTATTATGTTGCTTGAATCATGAAAGAAAGAGAAGAGAAGGCTGGGAAATAAAACAAACACACAGGCTGGGTGTGATGGCTCACGCCTGTAATTCCAGCACTTTGGGAGGCCAAGGCGGGTGGATCACTTAGGGTCAGGAGTTCAAGACCAGCCTGGCCAACATGGCGAAACCCATCTCAACTAAAAATATAAAAATTAGCCAGGCATGGTGGCATGCATCTGTAATCCCAGCTAGTTGGGAGGCTGAGGCAGGAGAATCACTCGAACCTGGGAGGTAGAGGTTGCAGTGAGTTGAGATCACACCACTGCACTCCAGCCTGGGCAACAGAGTGAGACTCTGTCTCAAAAAACAAACAAACATACACACACACAAGTCTTGACGGTCATTGTTGGAAGTGGCTAGTGTGCCAACTCCTTACTTTGAAAATTGGTACCTAAAAAGGAGGAATTAAGCATTCATTATCCCTACATATCAAGGTTGTTTCTCAGAATAATAACTCTGGTTGACAAGAAAAAATACATCTCTACAGAAGAATATTCCCTAATAAGTGTGGCAGGAATCCACTGAAAATCACAATTTTGCAACCCCTAATGAAATTATTGATTCATGTAACAGCCACCAATGAATACTAAAACTGTTAGTGCTGTGGTTCTCAAAGTCTGGCCCCTGTTCAAGCATCTTAAACACCACCTGGATACTTCTTTAAAAAATACGAAATCTTAGGCTCTTTCCAAAACCAACCATGTCAGAAACTCTAAGGGTAGGTCCCAGTAGGCTGTGTGTTAACAAACCCTCTGACAGTTCTGACAATCATTGGAGTTTGAGAACCATGATATTAGGAGAAAGACTGATAAGAATCTTTAACTGAAGGATCAGGTTCTCATTCCCAGTACTTACTGACTAGTCTTAGCACTCCTAAAAGAAGAACCAGATGTTATATTCCTCCTAGTAGATGCACCTGTGATGTATTCTTGCCACTCTCAAAAGATGTTTTAAGCCTGAATCTATTCGGTTTTTTATAGAAACTATAGGAGACCGAAGAATAAGTTAAATAGTAATGTGAGGAAGCAAGGACAAATCCAGAATGTAGGATTACCAACCCAGTTTCTTCAAGTCAGTGACATAGGAAAAAGGGGGAGGCTAAGAGTAAGGGTACTGTTCCAGAGTAAAAAGGCTCCAGAGACAAAATAAACAAATATAAAATGTTCATCTTGGTTTGCATCCTGATTCAAACAAGCCAACTACAGGGATTTGAATTCAGACTGGGTATTAGATGATATTAGGGAACTGTTAATTATGTTAGGTTTGATAATGATATTGCACTTATATAAGAAAATGTCATTTTTAAGAGATACATAGAAAGTATTTAGGGTGAAACAAATTGATGCCAAAATTTGCTTTATGTTACATGAGAAAAAAGGATAAATGAAACAAGTATGGCAAAATGTTGATAACTTGAATTTGGATGATTCATTATACTATTTAATATAATTTTATGTATGTAGAAAACTTTCATAATAAAAAATTAGAAAATTTTAAAAGATATCTGTGTAATAATGTATTTATTAGGCAGTTCTCCCTGTGCTAACTTTCATCACAGTGCATTGTAATGGCCTGTTTACCTTGCCTGTACTAGTGTTTCTCAAACTATCAAACTGTTAGTATTGAGTTTAAATTAGTCTGTTGCAGACCATGATTTTTATAAAAGGCAATAAAAATCAATTATCAGAAAAGCAAAACTGGAGGGGATGTTGACATACAAAATATAACCTTAAAAGTTTTCGTTATTAAAGTTAACAAACATAAAATTACATTTCGCTTAACAATCAGAACAAACAGAAACATAGGAAACAAGAATTTTCTAAAACCTGTATTTATTCATCAAAAATACACACACAAGCAGATATGAGGGTGATTTGGCTGCGACATCTGTCACCCCATTAATCGCCAGGGTTGATTTGGCTAATCTGACTGGATAGGCAGGCATCCCCTTCCTTCCTCACCCCTCCATGTGCGTCCCTCCCAAAGCTGCACACTTGGTCAAAGAGGACGACCATCCCCAATAGAGAACTGGTCTTTGGTCAAGGGTATATGAGTAGCTGCATTTCCCTGCTAGAACCTCCAAACAAGCTCTCAAAAATATACACATAAGCAATTAGTATAGACAATTGCTGTTATATTCATAAGTTCTGTAATCATAAATAAGGTGTTTTTTTTTGAGACAGAGTTGCTCTGTCAGCCAGGCTGGATTGCAGTGGTACCATCTCGGCTCACTGCAACCTCCACCTCCCGGGTTCAAGCAATTCTCCTGCCTCAGTCTCCTGAGTAGCTGGGATTACAAGCACCCACCACCACACCCAGCTAATTTTTGTATATTTAGTAGAGACGAGGTTTCACCATGTTACCCAGATTGGTTTCGAACTCCTGACCTCAGGTGATCCACCCGCCTTGGCCTCCCAAAGTACTGGGATTACAGGCATGAGCCATGGCGCCCAGCCATAAATAAGGTTTTTAATGTGAAACATGAGAGTGCATTTTGTATGTTAACTTCAAGACTTTGTGTATTAACTTGAGCTTGGATTGTGTTCCTCGGAAGGGATGATGTATGCCTAAACTAATTTTATTTGCAGCCACAGGTTTCTGGCTCACGTACTTCTAGTACTGATTTCTTAGCAGATGTTACCGTTTTCAGGGATGCCTACATTGCAGAAATCATAAAGCATGGGGAAGATAATAGATACAGTGGAATGCCTGCTGAGATTTTCACCTGAAGAGTGAAAGTGCCACCTCTTTAGATAGTTTGTCTCGGGAATTTGAATGTTGTCATTTTTCTCACACTCTGTGTTATACATTTACTGATATGTGATGACTCTGGCTTTACATGGTAATTTTAGGTACAGATATACCATGCCTTTGTTTTTCAGACAGTGACCTTCCTGATGCCACGTTTCAAAGTTTTTCTTTCCCCTTGTCTGTGATACTCCCAGTACGGACTGATAGCTTCAAAAAACAGTAACTATAGATTCCATTATGCTTCCCAGGACTCATTTTGTAGTCAGTAGTTTGGGGTCTCTTTCCATATATTAATAATTAGCCAGATGTGGTGACATGCATCTATAGTCCCAGCTACTTGGGAGGCTGAGGTGGAAGGATCGATTGAGCCCAGGATGTTGAAGCTGAGGTGATCCATAATTGTGCCACCGTACTCCAGCCTGGGCAACAGAGCAAGACCCTGAATCAAAACTAAATAAAATAAAAGGATGGTTAGGATTTCAGCAGAGGCCTAGTAAAGACCCTTAATATAATAAAAAAAAGTATGTCAAATATTCCAGCCCCAGATTGACTATTCAGTCACCAGTTGTACAAATTCAGCCAGATTACGTAATCCCTCTGATTGTCAGCTTTCTCATCTATAAAATGGGAATTGAGTAATAGTTATCATAGAGGGGTTTAGGAAGATGAAATAAGACATTGTGATATGAAGATCTTTTGTAAACTGTAAAGTATTGTGTGACTATTAGTAAATTTTATAGTAAATAGGCCAGGCACGGTGGTAATCCCAGCACTTTGGGAGGACAAGGCAGGCAGATCACCTGAGGTCAGGAGTTCGAGACCCGCCTGGCCAACATGGTGAAACCCTATCTCTACTAAAAATATAAAAATTAGCCAGGTGTGGTGTGTACCTGTAGTTCTAGTTACTTGGGAGGCTGGGGCATGAGAATTGCTTGAACCTGGGAAGCAGAGGTTGCAGTGAGCCAAGATCGTACCACTGCACTCCAGCCTAGGTGACAGAGCAAGACTCTGTCTCGAAAAACTAAAATAAAAATAAAAAATTATAGTAAGTATTGAGAAAGGCATGGGCCAAAGTCAGGGAATTTAAAAAATAGTAAGCTAGTAAACACTAGAGCAGAAAAGATGTGCAGGACTGGGAATATTGAGTCACTCATACAGTTCCCTAGTTAGGACAATTATGCTAAATTTAAAGTTCTTTCAAGATTTGTGTTGATACTTCTTTGTGTTGATCAAAAGATAATTTCAGAAGACTTTCAGAGCTTTGGGTGAAATTTTAATGAGTGATAATGTTTAGTTTTATTGAATTCGTGTATACAGTTACATAGAATTAATTTTCAGGTAAGCTGCTTTAATAAAGATTATAACATTGCATAAAGATAGTGTATTTTGCAAAATATATTTGTCTTACAGTTTGGAGACAGGTTGTCATGACAGTGTTTTGTTTAGGGAACAAGTCTGCATGTTCTCGGGCAGATGAGAATTCCTTCCAACAGAACAGGGTGTAAATTATTTGAACTACTTCCAGGTATCACCATATCTTGTGTTACAAGTGGTTTGTATAATAATTGCATGAAAACAATGTTTCAGAAAAGGTCTTTTGTGTGACGAGATGTCAGAGAATTCATTCATTTCCTCTGTTTTACATAAATTTTATTTTTTTAAGTGTGAAATAATAAACTTTTCAACAAATAGAGTACCTAGACATTTAAAAAATCACTTTGAGTTGTACTGTGATTATTATGCTGCTCACCATTTATTTGGACTCCAGTGAAATATGATTGGAAATACTTCTCCAAAGGCAAGAAACTCGGAAAGCACCATATTACTTTATTGCTAATTACTGTTTCTTTTTTTAAAAAAGTTTTTGAGGAAAAAAATTTCCTGACTACTAATGGTGGAGTTATTTTATTTTGGTGACTAATTCTTAATCCTTTCTTCATTTATAGACTATCTTGCTAATCATGGCCGGCTAAATGAGTCTGAAGCCAGGAGAAAATTCTGGCAAATCCTGTCTGCTGTTGATTATTGTCATGGTCGGAAGGTTGTGCACCGTGACCTCAAAGCTGAAAATCTCCTGCTGGATAACAACATGAATATCAAAATAGCAGGTAACTGGGACACAACTGGCTCTACCACGATCAGATGTGAGCCACTGCACTGTGTGCGGAAACAGACCTGCAGGTGCAGATTCAGCAGCATTTCTACCTGATGACATCAGGCTTTCTCAAAGTCCATTTTATTCATTTCCTTAGTTCTGTGTATAATTAATAGTCAGGGAATAAGTTCATTATTAATATACACAGTGTCACAGCTACATCTGGGGTCTGATGTGTCCACATTCCATTTGCAGGGTCCGGGGGTCCCCCTCTGCTGGAAGAGGTACATTTGTCTGAGTGTCAGAGTGACTGGAGAAAGGACGGCTGGAGGAGCAATGTGGTTGCTGGTGCTCTGGCCTGCTCTTCTCATTATGATTGATGGCTACAGGCAGAAGCAGAGAAAACACAAAGGAAGTGTTGGAAGTAGAATGAGAAATATTTGAGACAGAAAAGCACCTTGCGTTGCTCTGATACAATAGGGTTTTGATTTATAACATGAAAACTGAGTTTGGTAGAGATTAGTTTGCTTGTTTTCTCCTAGCCTTTTCACAGTTGTAAAATGTTTTATTTTATATTCTGAGTTTCTTTATTTACATAGTCAAAACTCTCATTCACTCAGTAGATATGTATCAAGTACTGTGCTATATTTAGTACAATATGATATGTGGAAATAATGTCACAACATATCCATATATTAAAATAACATGTTGTATACCTTGAATATATACAATTTTTGTCAATTACACTTTAATAAAGATGAAAAAACACAGTAAGATAGTTGCAATTTTAAAAGTATATACAAACTGCAGTAGGAGTTTAGATGATGGAATAGCAGTCCACCTGAAGAGTCAGGGAAGCTTCACAGAGAAGAAATTATTTGAACTTAAACCTGAGAGATAAGTTAGAGAAACTTGTCAGGAAGATAAACAGAAGCAGAAGCAGAATGTTGCAGGCAGGTAGACGGAGATTGGAATGATGGGGAACTGTAAATTCAAATGGTTAAATATAAAATCTGTAGGCATGCAGGATTAATACAGGGGGAGCAGATAGATAAAGACCACAATATGAAACATCTTGAATGCCATGTCAGAGATTTTAGAGTTTATTCTGTAGGTGATAGGGAGGCTAGCCTCCTGAAAATTATAAGGCATGGATGAAGGTAAAGTGGAATTGGTGTAACATGATTAGATTTGCATGTTAGAAATACGTCTCTAGCAGCAGAGTTAAAGACAGGTGGGAGATGTGGGTTAGGTTGAAGACAGGAAGACTAATAAGGAATGTAGTGCAGCAGTCCATTTAAGAAAACGTGAGTCTGAACTAGAGTAGCAGCAGTAGAGGCTGAAGGTATGTAAAGGAGATTTTGTTTGACTTGGGTTTTGAAGAAGAGAAAGAGCATGAGTTTAAAGCTTAACAAAGTTACACGTGGTGGTGTTTTGTTCTAAGATTGCTAAAGAAGAGCAGGGAGACATCCAGATGACAGGAGCTGACCAAGAAATTATTAATTGATTTGTTAGGTTAGATACTTATTGAACTCAATAAGTTTAGAGACAAAGTAGCTTCCTCGGTTTGCTGTATTGTGGTATAAAATATAAGGTAAACCCTCATGTTTTTACTTGAACTGATTTGTTTCTGTGCCATTAGTTTTTAGTCTTGGGCAATTTGGTGAAGGTAAATAATATTTACTCATTTTAAATGTCAGTATTACATATGTTCCAGGATAGGTAATGGATTTTCCATTCTGTAGTCTATGATTTTTTTTTTCCTAAAGGGATTGCCTGAATAAGACAAAGTGTTTTTTAAGTTAATTTGTTATATTCATTTGTCTCTCTCTCTGTGTGTGTGTGTGTGTGTGTGTGTGTGTGTGTGTATATATATATAAAGATTTGTATCGATTTGTCATTTTTGTTGTGAAAATGTGATGCACAAAATTAGAATACTTTCACAGTTTATGTGTGTTCACTCCCATTTGTTTAATTTGTTTTTTTCCCTTCCTCTTTTGGCCCTTCCATTTGGTGTCATTTATTTCACTCTTTTTTGCAAGCCTTCTGTAATGAACTTCACTGGTGGTATTACGTTTACTCCTCCTTGAAAGCATCAGCTGCCCTAAAATTGTCTTTTTCAGAGAAAGTCTTTCTTTTTTTTCTCTCTCTCTTTTTTTTTTTAACTCCTTAGCTCCGTAGAAAAAAGGGGGAAACTCCTTCTTCACCTTTATATTCCCTTATTACCAAAACAAAATATTTACCAAAACAATAGCTCAAAGGAGTTCTAGGAGGTGTTTTCCCCCAACCCCCCCAAGAGAACCTTTTCCTTTTTTTTTCCCTTTTTCTTTTTTTTTAAATTCTGTATTACATGTGCTGAATGTGCAGGTTTGTTACATAGGTATACATGTGCCAGTGTGGTTTGCTGCTCCTATCAACCCGTCATCTATGTTTTAAGCCCCCCCACCCCCGAACAGGCCCTGGTGTGTGATGTTCCCTTCCCTGTATCCATGTGTTTTCATTGCTCAACTCCCACTTATGAGTGAGAACATGCAGTGTTTGGTTTTCTGTTCCTGAGTTGGTTTGCTGAGGATGATAGTTTCCAGCTTCATCTATATCCCTGCAAAGGACATGAACTCATCCTTTTTCGTGGCTGCATAGTATTCCATGCTGTATATGTGCCATATTTTCTTTATCTAGTCTATCATTGATAGGCATTTGGGTTGATTCCAAGTCTTTGCTATTGTAAATAGTGCTGCAGTAAACATATGTGTCCATGTTTTCTAGGAGTTTTTTTAGGCAGGGAAAGGTTATAGGTGTGTAAATCATATGCTATAGAATTACAAAGTGCTGTCACTAACATCTCAAAAGAAAATGTCAAAGTAAGACACCAAAAAAACTTGCAAACAAAAAACACAGAATATTGCTTTAATATTATAACAAAGTTTTGCCTGGCTATAGTATGGCTATTATAATTCTGGCATAAAATAGAGGTGGTTCAAGTCAGTGTGTCTAATGTCATTGTGTGATATCGTAGGTTTTATTTACTTTTATCTTTTCTGTTTTTTATTTTCATTTTTTAGTATCTAATCTTCAAGTCCTTCTAATTATATAGAAGTCAGGTAAAAATTCTGATTGGTGAAGTTGTTCTCTCTGGTGAAGATAGTGTGATGGCTCATATTTGATTGAGCCCTCACTGTTTTCAGGCATTCTGCTAGATGCTTACTTCAACTTCACAGCAACCTTGGGAGCTGCTTAGCTATTGCCAGTTACTAGGTGAGAAAGCTGAGATGCAAAAAGATTAAACAGTTGGCCAAGGTTGACACAGATAATAAGTAGCAGACCTCGAATTCAAACCTAGGTCTCTGACCACAATATCTCTCCTTCTCCCACTGCACCATGTTGTCATTTCCAAGCATTCTGTGTCACTTCTTCCTAAAGGGGTACTCGCTAATTGAATTTTGGGTTCTATCATTCTATGGTTATACATTTAGTGTGCCTGCTTCCATTCCTTACAAGTAGACCCTCCCCCTCCACACACACACATACACACACACACTATAAGCATTCAAATTTTCTTGCCCACACTTTATTCTCTCTCATCTTCACTATCCTCAAACATTTTAGTAAATGTTTATTAAGCTTCTACTCTGCTCTTGGACTAAGTCCTGGAGATTCATACATTTCAAGAAAAAAACAGCAGCAATGACAAAAAGCTTAACTCTGGTCTCACCTCAAGGAGTTAATCAAATAAGAACCAGACCTTGAAGTTAATATAATACAAAAAGATCATTGTTTTCAAGGCCATGAGGCTATGAGAAAGACTGACTCTGGAAGAATCAGGGAAATTATTAGCCAACACTTGATTAAGAAGAAGGTATTTGTGGTGGGATTATGGGTGGGGGAGACAGAGAAAGAGAGAGGGAGAGGGAGAGATCGAGGTTGAGGCTGGAGTAACTTCCTCAAGCAGGTGGATCCGCACATGCAAAGGCTGAGAGGCCAGAGCAAATTGGAGTGGTAGAGAAACTCCAGGTCTTAGCCAGTGAGAATGATAGAAAAAGAGCCAGGAGAGGTGGGCACAGGCCAGACCATTCCACATGCCACAAAATGTTTAGATGGATTCCAGTGTCCTTAAAGAATTTCTCCCGGATATTTATTTTTATCTATAGATTTAATAACTTCTTGATGGCCCTGATTTTCTTTAAGAATTATCTTCTTTGAGAACTCTTAAATCTTAATGGAATCTAACACATGGGAAAAATAGGGCTCCGTGGAAAGAAATTGTAAGAACCCTTACAAAGTTATTCCCTCAAATTATACTTTTTTCTGTTTTTTGTTTGTTTGTTTGCTTATGAAAATCTCTAATTATAAAATAAGCTGCATAAATGAACTGGTTTAGCCATCTTGTATGTTGAAATTGAAGAGAAGCACAAACCAATACTAGGTTTCATTAAAATATTTTGTATTTATAAAACAAAATGGAATAGAAGTATCAAACATGGTTCATTTTAACAAATACAGAAACATGGCTTTGAGATCAGTTTCCAGGTTATGTTCCCCCAGTGGGTAAAAACTTGAGACAGTAATGAGCCATGGATTCACCCACACCAGTGTGTACTTATTACCTCAATCATGAGACCTCCAACCTTTGTAAAAAGTGAGTGTGAGGACATTCGCAGTAAGAAGCTGAATGCAAAGCCATACTGGCTTTCAGTAGTTTTAGTAATTGCAGTACTATTTCCACTTAGCTATTTTGGCTCTGGCTATTCAGGCATTAATTCGAGAATAAATAGATGAAGAATATTTAGTTTTATTCTTCAACTTTTCCAATCCAAAATGTTTACAATAAATATTTAAATAAGGATAAAAATCTATTAATTAATCACAAGTCAAACAGGGCTTTATGTAGAGTACTGAGTTGAGTAACAGTGCTGGTGCAAATTCTGGCTGTGCCGCTTAGTAGCTGTGACCTTGGAGTGATTATTTACACTCTCTAGGCCTGGGTTTCCATATCTATTAAATACAAATCTGTTTTTCAGGAACAGATTATAGGGATTGGTGATAATATTGGAGACAGGGAGGCGATATAGGGTAATAGGTAAGTGTACATGCTCTAAAGTCAGGATACCTGGGTTTGAATCCTGCCTCTGCCACTCACTAGCTTTGTGACCTTGAACACGTTTCCTGACTTCTCTCTTCTCCGTTTCCTTATCTGTAAAGGGAGAATGGTGAAAGTTCATATCTCATAGTGATTATTACTTGAGTTAATATTTGTAGGGTACTTAGAACAGTTCCCAGTGCATAGTGCTAGTTAACTGAGTTAACTGTTTGTTAAATAAATTGTTAGGTAGAGCTCCTGGCACCATGTAAACACTCAATACAAGGTAGCTATTATTTGTATTCAATGTATAATTGATTCCATGTGAAAACAAAGCCTTAAAATTTTAATGGCCATATAACCCTCTCAGCATGTTTTTTTAATTAACTAAGGCTTTAAGGCATTAATACAAATCTTAAAGGAGCAAGGAAAGTTTTTCACATAGTCTCAATTGTCTCTGGTTGATGCAACTTAATTTTTTGCTGGGAGAGACCTTAAATGTAATTAGTATTGTGTAATTAGCCTAATTAATCTGACCTGTGCATCAGGAGTCACTTGTCTTTAGCCCAAGAAGAATGCTTCCTTTCTGATTTGAGGCAGTGGCCCATCATTGCTTCTAGCAACCTTCCTACTTACTAGATGACCTTGAGACAAGGTTTCTGTATATATGATTTTGGATTTGTCCCCTAGAACTGAAAAAGGGTAGAAGAGGCAAAGATAGAAAAAATATTTAAAATTTTTAAAAAATATTTTATATTTATTGGGAAAATATTTATTGCAAATCTTCTATTTGTTATTCCCCTGCCACTAGCATTACATAAAAAGTAAAAAGAGCTTTACATCAAAAAGCACAATGAAACTTTGTCTCCTTAAGTCCTACTTAGCATTGCTGGGGATATGGAAGATGGCTCAAAGGGTTCATTTTGGTTTGCTTTTTTTTATTCCCCCTCTTCGTTTTCCTTCCCCTTATTTCATTTTAGCTAAGGAAGGTTATTTATTTGCTCCTTAGCACATTGAACTCTCTAACTGGACAAATAGATGTCTTAACTGGTCAGCAGGATCACATTTCATCTCAACTGTGATGATTGTTCCCTTCCCTCCTGTCAGACAGAGAGTGACTGATATTTGGAAATGAACTGTGCAACTGACCTGTTCTTGCTGGTGGGCACCAAAGTATGCACTGACGTCATTGTTGGCTGATCCACATTCAGTTTGTGCAATGGGTCAGCTTCATCTCTATCACTCTCCACCTTTCATTTGTTAGCTTTCATTTCCTCATAATTGTCTTCTTCACTCCTGTTATAATTACAAAGGATGTATAACTCTTCATCAAAGCTGGGTAGCTGAATTCTACTGGTAATTTTAGAAACGAGGATAAATTTAACCCTAAAGCCATCTGCTGCTCTGTAGGTGGATTTTTTAAATTATAAATTAGACATTATAACACACTGCTGGAGATTAAAAATTGCCTCAGTGGTGTTAATTCCTAGAAATCATTTACTTTTTCTTAGCTTGAAGATTGATTTTCAATGTTTTGTTTGCTTTTTTCCTTTTTTAAAAAAAGTGACTTAGTTTAACCTAACAATTTTCTTATTCATGCTCCTATTTAAATAAAAATACTAAAAGTATTTAGCAAGTGTAATCTTTTGCAATAGTAAACACTGACAAACTGTTTAAATCTTCTGAATCTTTTCACCGCCTCTGTTTCATTCTCTGTTTTCTGGCGAGTCAGAGAGTGGTCTGGAGACAGCAGCATGAGCATCCCCTCATAGCTCGTTAGAAAGGCAGAATCTGAGGCCCATCCCTAAATGTACTGGGTCAGAATCCACATGTTAGCAGTTTCCCCAGGTGATCTATATGCATGTTAGTATTTGATTTATTTCATTATTTCATTCCAACAAACAGAATTCTCCACCTAGTACTTGGTTCCCATTAGACAATAATCATCAGAGGCAACTTGTTTACTGTATACAAGACCCTCTTATTCCTAAAACATTGTCCCTTTGCTAATGATGTTTGGGCACTGATAATTTATATAATTTAGTGATGACAGTAATAATGGTTTGTGTTAGGATGATACAGGTCAGTCAGTAAACTTTCAAAACATAGAACAGAAAACAATAATGGCAGCTCTAGGGCTGTGTTGAGATATATCCTTGGTCTGCTGTTGCTGGTTAATTAAGTAAGTGATAGTTAGAGGACTCAGCTTTTGAGGCCTAGTTGATTTTCATGAGAGTCAGTAACTGATCTGTAATTAAAGACTACCCCGAATCCTATCTTCTATAAATATTTCAGGCCATATAGAACCCAGGTGAGAGAATATGAATACAAATTAGTGAAGACTAAGGAGTCATGACGCTCAATGCAATGTGGAATCCCTGAACTGAAAAGCAACACTGGGGACAAAACTGGTGAAATATTAAGTCTGTGGTTTAATTAACAGTAGTGAATCGATGTTTTGATAATTGAATCTTAGTTTTGATAGTTATACTCTAGGTATGCAAAATGTTAACATTAGAGGAAGCTGGGTGAAGGGTGTGGGGAATTCTAATTTACTGTTGCAACTCTTCTGTAAATCTAAAAGTATTTCAAAATTGAAAGTTAAAAAAAGTCAAAATGAAGCCAACATTGCATGGCATAAATGTTTTGCTTATAATAGCAAGCAAAATGTCTGAAGAACATAGCCATAGTTTTAGGTATTAACTTGCAGATCAGAGAATTAGAGAAGATATTTAACTAGAAAGATGTTTGCTTTACAGCAGGGCTAGGCTGGATGTGAGCCTGGCAGAGAGACAGAGAGAACGAATGCCCAAGTAATTGTTTTCATAATGCTTTCCAAAAATCAGATGATGATGTGGGTAGAGTCTTATTATTTTGTGTGGTTGCAAGACTTCTGTGTTTGCAGAGTGGTTGACGTGTATGGAATGCAGATGTTTAATAAAGGAATGAATGAATTTGGTTAGTATGATGAAACATGAATATAGTCCATTTCATTTGAATAAATGGCAGTAAGAAATCCTGCATTTTCATATTTCTTTTTTTCTTTTTTTTTTTAAATGCATTTTAGGTTTGGGGGTATATGTGAAGAACATGCAAGATTGTTGCATAGGTACACACATGGCAGTGTGATTTGCTGCATTCCTCCCCATCACCTATATCTGGCATTTCTCCCGATGCTGTCTCTCCGCTACTCCCCACCCCCCACTGTCCCTCCCCTATTTCCCCCCGACAGACCCCCGTGTGTGATGCTCCCCTCCCTGTGTCCATGTGTTCTCATTGTTCAACACTCACCTATGAGTGAGAACATGCGGTGTTTGATTTTCTCTTCTTGAGTCAGTTTGCTGAGAATTATGGTTTCCAGATTCATCTGTGTACCTACAAAGGACATGAACTCGTTGTTTTTTATGGCTGCATAGTAGTCCATGGTGTATGTGTGCCACATTTTTCCTGTCCGGTCTATCATCGATGGGCATTTGGGTTGGTTCCATGTCTTTGCTATTGTAAACAGTGTTGCAATGAACATTCGTGTGCATGTATCCTTATAGTAGAATGATTTATAGTCCTTTGGATATATACCCAGTAATGGGATTGCTGGGTCAAATGGAATTTCTATTTCTAGGTCCTTGAGGAATTGCCACACTGTCTTCCACAATGGTTGAACTAATTTACACTCCCACCAAAAGTGTAAAAGTGTTCCTATTTCTCCACATCCTCTCCAGCATCTGTTGCCTCCAGATTTTTTAATGATCACCATTCTAACTGGCATGATATGGTATTTCAATGTGGGTTTGATTTCTCTAATGACCAGTGATGATGAGCATTTTTTCATGTGTTTGTTGGCCTCACATATGTCTTCTTTTGAAAAGTGTCTGCTCATATCCTTCACCCACTTTTGAATGGGTTTGTTTTCTTCTTGTAAATCTGTTTTAGTTCTTTGTAGATTCTGGATATTAGCCCTTTGCCAGATGGGTAGATTGCAAAAAATTTTTTCCCATTCTGTTGGTTGCCGGTTCACTCTAATGATTGTTTCTTTCACTGTGCAGAAGCTCTGGAGTTTAATTAGATCCGATTTGTCTATTTTGGCTTTTGTTGCCAATACTTTTGGTGCTTTAGTCATGAAGTCCTTGCCCATGCCTATGTCCTGAATGGTTTTGCCTAGGTTTTCTTCTAGGGTTTTATGGTGTTAGGTCTTATGTTTAAGTGTTTAATCCATCTGGAGTTAATTTTAGTGTAAGGTGTCAGGAAGGGGTCCAGTTTCTGCTTTCTGCGGATGGCTAGCCAGTTTTACCAGCACCATTTATTAAACAGGGAATCCTTTCCCCGTTGCTTGTTTTTGTCTGGTTTGTCAAAGATCAGATGGTTGTAGATGTGTGGCATTGCCTCCGAGGCCTCTGTTCTGTTCCACTGGTCTATATCTCTGTTTTGGTACCAGTACCATACTGTTTTGATTACTGTAGCCTTGTAGTATAGTTTGAAGTCAGGTAGTGTGATGCCTTCAGCTTTGTTCTTTTTGCTTAGAATTGACTTGGCTATGTGGGCTCTCTTTTGGTTCCATATGAAGTTTAAGGTGGTTTTTTCCAGTTCTGTGAAGAGAGTTATTGGTAGCTTGATGGGGATAGCATTGAATCTATAAATTACTTTGGGCAGTATGGTCATTTTCACAATATTGATTCTCCCTAACCATGAGCATGGAATGTTTCTCCATCTGTTTGTGTCCTCTCTTATTTCCTTGAGCAGGGTTCCACTACATTTTTAAAACTAAATTTAGAAGGTATGATGAGAGTAAGTGAAGACATCAAGGTATTGTGCTCTAATTGTTGTTTGCTTAGCAGATACTTTATTAGCCTCCCTTGCAAAATGGAGAAAGCTAATCCTTGAATATCATAAAAATGGAACTAAAGTAATCTAATGGGTCAAAGCCCACTCTAAAAGAGGGAACTCAGTTACTCCATAATCTTCAGTTGTGATTGTACCTAAGCCAATTTGGTACATAATAACTGTTAGCAATTGTTATGTTCTTCCTAGTAAACATGGATGGCATCCAAGAGTTAGAAGTGGTTGGATTCACCTCACCATTTGATAACAATAAAATTAAGTCTCAGGATGAATTTTGCCACATATACATTCATTCATTTAGCAAGCAGGCACCAAAACAATCATACAATCTAGTCTGCAAGTTTGAAGAAGTTCCAGCTTTCTGCCCTTGTAGGAAATCTGAGGTTCACCAAAGGCAAATATAACAATCATCTAGCAGCAGGATTCAGCTGACCTTACAATTAGATTTATGAGACCAAAATTATCTGATCAATGACTGGGTATAAGGTCATTTCAGAATGAAGCTTCAGGAACCATACCTGAAATGTATAGACTACTAGACTAGATTTCTATGGCTCATATATACAAGGGTAGAGAACCTCTGCAATATTTCTGGCCAATCAATAGATTTGAACACCACTTTTTTCACCTGTGAAAAACAACAAAGCCTCTAGTATTGGTTAAATATAAAGATAACTCAAGTTCATCTCTAGAGTGTGAATTTCTAATTAGAAGATTTCAAAATACTAAGAACCTATCCCAAAAATGTATGTTCCCTTTTAGGACAACAAACTTTAGGATATAGGGCAAAATAAATCTACACACAAACACACACACATCACATATGCCAACATGAGTTGCATTTGTACATGCACAGAAGTGTGTGTATATATATATGTGTGTGTTTGTGCATATATATGCATATAATATACATACATATAAAAATATACTCTGTATATAAATCAGGCTGTCTGTGTCAAAGTATTTTAAAGTAAATTACAGGCAATACAATATTCTCATCATATTAAAAACAAAAAGTTCACAAAACCCAGATAAAAGAAGGAGGTAGGTGGGAACTCATTTCATTTAGAGATCTCATTTCATTTTTAGAGATGAGTTTTAAACTCAATTCATTTGAAATAAGTCTGAATACATTAGACACGTTAGGAAATAATCTCACTATTAGTATAATCACTTACATCTGTCAAATGTGCCCTGATGTATAATATGCTTTCTTTTACTCCAGAGGACCCCAAGGAAACAAAACTTTAGATAAAATTGCAAAGGAAAGAGAAAGAATATTATTACCCACTGCTGAATCCTGTCACAAAAAGAAATGATACCCTGAAACCACTCATAGGCCAAACAATGACGATCCCATAGGATGGATGCAATTGAGGAGAGACAAAGACACTCAAAAGAAGAATGAAGGAGGAGCTGCCATCGCTGCGGGGAACATAAGGAGAAAGAATCTTAAGGGTCACACTTGAGGTTGGTCTTGCAGGAGAGAAAGTTCACCTGATTGAGACAGGGATGTCTTCTAGACTCCCTTGTCTGTCGAGTCGGAAAGACAGAGCACCTATCTCTCAGAGAAGCGAGAATTAAGAGAGTATGTATTTAAATCCTGGCACATGGTATGTATGTGCAGGAATCCACCTTGTAAAATCTGAAACAGCCTGCAAAAATCTCTGGACCAAGAGTCAGAAGACTGAATTCCAACCCGAGCTCTGTAATCAGCTACCTGCAGGACTCTGCATTAGTCTATTCCCTTCCTTGTGCCATCATTCCCACACGTCTGAAATGAGGTCAACAAAACTGTCCTGCCATCTCTCAAGACAGGCAAATGAAATCAAAGATAAGGAAGCACATCGAAGAGTTAAGTCCTTAGCAATTCAAGGCATCATTTTTCTCACAAATACAGTATACTTTTCTGAGTCCAAACATAATTGGGAATTCAGGAGGGTAGGGCAGGAAGGAAAGGAATCAAAAATCTATTCTACTGCAGAGAATAAAGAAGGCTTCCAAGGAGGTCTGAGCCAAGCCTCCACCTTCAAGTCCTCTTCTCTGTGCCTCCATTTGGGATGGTACTTTAGCCTCTTTTAACTGGACCATGAACATGTCCTTCGAATCCAATGCTGAATGGAAGGTTTCTCTCTGCTGAAGTTGTGGCACTTCATGATGCCACAATAAAGGGTCACTCATCTCCCTTTCCCAGATAAAAGGAAAAAAATTAGTTCTGGGGCTGGAGTGGCTTCCCCATTCTTCTCACAGAGTCAAGGGTCTTGACGAGGGCTCTCCAGGATACAGAGGCAAAGGTGGTACCCTATGCCACTTAGTCCCTTAATCCTCATTTTGAGCCAAATTTAAAAGTCTTCAAAGTGGATCTTTGATCAGAAGGAAAATGTTGTTTAATTGAAAAATCTAGGCTGGGCGCAGTGGCTCACGCCTATAATCCCAGCACTTTGGGAGGCAAAGGTGGGCAGATCACAAAGTCAAGAGATTGAGACCATCCTGGCCAACAAGGTGAAACCCCATCTCTACTAAAAATACAAAACTTAGCTGGGCGTGGTGGTACACACCTGTAGTCCTAGCTACTCGGGAGACTGAGGCAGGAGAATCACTTGAACCTGGGAGGCAAAGGTTGCAGTGAGCCGAGATCACACCACTGCACTCTAGCCTGGCAACAGAGTGAGACTCCATCTCAAAAAAAAACAAAAAAAGAATAAGAAAAAGCTGCTTTTCAGGAACAATTAGTTGGTGCATGCCCCAAGGGATAGCCATTTTAAAGCATTCCCATACATGAGAGTCTCTTGGGCTTAAGCTTCAACATCACCAGTATTAGTTTGGGGCTTTGGCAGGTACCAAGGGCCTGACTGGCCTTGCAGCTCACTTAGTAGTAAGAAGATACTTGAAAAGAAGGAGTTAAACCAAGTCTCAACAAAAGATCTAAAACAAGTTCCTCCTTAAGCTAGTCATTGATGGTGCATGAGTAACAGACCACTGTTATTCTGATTGTTCACATGGGCAACAAGCATTTATTGAGCACCTGCTGTATGCTAGCAATAGAATAGTCATTGAGTGGCCAAAGTTTAATTATTGATTGTTCACATGGGCAAAAGACATTTATTGAGCACCTACTGTATGATAGCACTAGAATAGTCACTGAGTCACCAAAGTCAATTACTGATTGTTCACATGGGCAACAGGCATTAATTGAGCACCTACTGTATGCTAGCACTAGAATAGTCACTGAGTCAACAAAGTCAATTACTGATTGTTCACATGGGCAACAGGCATTAATTGAGCACCTACTGTATGCTAGCACTAGAATAGTCACTGAGTCACTAAAGATGAATAAAATGTGGTCACAGCCCTTAGAAGTCAGCAGCTAGTAAGGGAGACAGGGAAGTAAACAGAAGATAACAGTGCCTTCCCTTGAAGGCTTCAAGGGAGCACATGGGGCTCAACTATCTGAACCTTGTGGGTGGTGGAGAAGGATAGACCAGGCTGCCCAGAGCAGGGCTTCTGGGTCATCATCTAAATCTCCTGGAGTTCTTGTTAAATGCAGATTCCTGGCTCAGTAGGTCTGAGGTAGGCCTGGGATTCTGCAAATCTAACAAGCTCCCAGGAGATGCTAAGATGCTGCTGATACACAGGCCACCCTTCAAGTAGGAAAGGTCTTAGATGACCTGATACCTGAGCTGACTTTTGAAGGATGACCAGAAGTCAATCAGGGTAAGAGGAAGTTGGGGGTTGGGGAGCAGCCTCCTGACCCAGGTACAAAGGGGAGGGTGTAGAGAGTTCAGGGAAGCATGGGTGCTTCCATTTGGTTAGAGTGGGAAGTTGGGGGCAATGCTGGAGAGGAGTTCAAGGACAAAGGCACGCAGAGCCTTGTATGTCCTTCGATGGCATTTGGATTTATTAAAAAGATAGCAGGGACCATTAAAAGATTTTTGAGCTGGGAAGTGATGTAGTATGTTCAGACGGCATTTTTAAAAGATCTGTCAGTCAAAAGTATAGGAAATGGATGAGCAGCGATTAAGATGGGAGAGAAAGAGGCCAAAAAGGAGGCTATTGTTACAGTACAAACAGGGAAATGAATGGAATCAGGAGGTGTCGCGTAGACACCATCAACAGGTGTCATTTCCCCATAGCTTCAAATTCGCCTTCCCAAAAGTTCATCCACTTTGGTTAAGGGCTCTTCAGTGCCCTTAATACAATTTTGAAACTTTTTAATCTGGTTTTCAAAACATGCTCCAACCAGTTCTAGCCCATCTCTCCACTGGATCCCCAATGTAACCCAAAGTGATCATCCAGCTGCTGCCCTCCTACTGATGTTACCTTCCAGGCCAGGCTCCACCTCCATGCTTAACTCTTACTGTTCAAGTCACCCAATGGTCCCCAGTACCTCTCTACCTGCCCACGTCCCACTGTGCCACCAGGCCTCGCAGTCGATGACCTCATTGGCAAAGCTTCCCCAGACCGTCCCAGCCCCATTGATCTGTGTAATGTACTGTCTGCTTCATTCTGTTTGCGCTTGGTCCCAGAGGGCCCCATGCTTTTAAGTGCCTTTTTTATTTCCTTTTGCTTTTCATAAAATAGCTCATCTTTCAGAAGCGTACCTATGGCATGTATGCATAAATTAGATATGAATAATAAAAAGAAGTCAGGCGTGGTGGCTCACACATGTAATGCCAGCACTTTGGGAGGCCGAGGCAGAAGCACCACTTAAGCCTAGGAGATCGAGACCAGCCTAAGCAACTAGCAAAACCCCATCTCTACAAAAAAATACAACAAAAAAAAAATTAGCTAGGCATGGTGGCATGCACCTGTAATCCCAGCTACTCGGGAGGCTGAGGCAGGAGGATCACTTGAACCCAAGAAGGCAAGGCTGCAGTGAGCCAAAATCATACCACTGAACTCCAGCCTGGGTGACAGAGTAAGACCCTGTCTCAAAAAATAAAAATAAAAATGAAGAATAAAAGGAAACCTGAGCACCCTCGTCTTGGGTTCAAAAACAGTCATTACCAAGATATTTGAGGCTCCTGTGTACCCCTTCTTAGGGGCCTCTCCTAACAATATAACCTAAAATAAGACCTGAGGAATAAGAGCGGTCTTCTATGTCTTTTGTTTCTTCCAAAGCTCTTGTCACAACACTTTTTTCTTTTTTTGAAGAGACAGACTCTCACTCTGTCACCCAGGTTGGAGTGCAGTGGCGTGATCTCGGTTCACTGCAACCTCCACCTCCCAGGTTCAAGCCATTCTCCTGCCTCAGCCTCCCAAGTGGCTGGGATTATAGGTGGTGGTGGGTGCTGTAATCTCATATACACAGGAGGCTAAGGCAGGAGAATTGCTTGAATGCAGGAGGTGGAGGTTACTGTGAGCTGAGATCATGCCACTGCACTCTAGCCTGGGGGACAGAATGAGACTTCATATCAAAAGAAAATAAAGTTCTAATTTTTTGTATAGATCTCATGGTGGTTACAGCATTTGTATGTGTGTATGTAATATATACTTCACAGTATAACATACTACATCGTGTAGGAGGTCTGGTATGGAGCCTAGCAGCATGGCAGTGATAGTATGAAGGTGTCATACTGATGCCTAACTACAGTGGACAGCAAGACAGCAAAATGAAAGATCCAAATTAGAGTCTTAACTGTGAACTCCTAGAACTCATTCATTCATTCATTCATTCATCCAAAAAATATTTTATTAATCTCCTTGTGTGTACCATGCTCCATTGCCCAAACTACATCAGACAGAGGTGGCAAAAAAAGCATCTTTCAGAGGCCTGTCATGCTTGTCCTGTCCCACTACCCATGGGACTCAGGCAGCCAGTATATAACACCAGGTACTTCTCCCATGTCCAGAGCCAGCAACATACATCCAAATACACACCCCGCTCCTAAGAGGATGAAGACGAAAGAGGTCAGCCAGACCCAGGCTGCTAATCCTGGTCACAAACGTATGTCTGTTCGCTACGAGCTCGTAGCAACTACTTAACGTGGCTTTTATTCACACCTGGTCTTTTCCACCAGCAAAGAAGGGAACTGCCTTCCAGATGTGATACATAGGAAAAATCTCCTGCTCCTGAAAGATGCCTCTCCACCTGCTCCTAGATGTTTGGCACTGCTCCCAGAAAAACGAAGTCCTGCAGATAAGAGATGTGATTTTAAGTGTCCTTGCCATGGGGCAAGGGAACCTATTGAGGAATATACACTACATTGTAAATGACTCCTATCCAATACTCTCTGGAAAACTGGTTTTGATAGAGGAAAGAGATGGAAAAGAAGAGCATACCAGAGAATCAGCCTATGATACCTACAGGTGTAGTTAGTGGGTCTCCTGAATGCAGAAACAGCCTTGGAAAGGAGACACCAGGCCATGGGCCAGGATGGGAATGTTGAACTCTGCAGTTTTGTCAAGTACAGCTCTATTTCCAGCCCCGCACTTACTCACTGGCCTCAAACACTTAATTACTAAAGACAAAGTAGTGCTATGAGGAAACTCAGAGATGTACCTGCACTTTAAAGGAAGATGCTGAGACTCCAGAAGGTTACCATGACTCAGGCTAGGCTAGACCCCAGCCTCCCTGGTCATGTCCCAGAGGTGTACCTGGAAACAAGAAACTGTTGTTTTGTTGGGTAAAATTAAGACAAAGATACAGACTTCACTTACTGTGCAACATTTGGGGTTAAATGTCCTGTGACAATTTTGGGGAAAGGTAGAAAAGAACAACATCCAAAAAGGTACCTTCCTACTTCCAAAGGATGAGAAATTGAAATAGCTATGTAATTATATTGAATCCAGACACACATACTAAGTTCATTGGCAACTTACAGGGGAGTGATCAGTTCAATGTTACGAGTTTCTTTAAAAATTTTGTTTCATTTTCAACAATTCTACTTAAATTACTGATATTACACCAGGCACAGTGGCTCACGCCTGTAATCCCAGCACTTTGGGAGGCCGAGGTGGGTGGATCACTTGAGGCCAGGAGTTGGAAACTAGCCTGGCCAATATGGCGTCATCCCGTCTCTACTAAAAATACAAAAACTTAGCGGGCATGGTAGCATGTGCCTATAGTTCCACCTACTCACGAGGCTAAGACACGACAATCACTTGAACCCGGGAGGTGGAGGTTGCAGTGAGCCAAGATGGTGCCACTGCACTCCAGCCTAGGCGACAGAGTGAGACCCTGTCTCAAAAAAAAAAAAATTACTGATATTAAAATTTTTATAACCAAACCACAAGATCTATTTCAAACATGCTAGTATATCATTTTAACACATTGACTTTTGAAAACAATGTTGTATTTGTTATTTTGACCACTGAACCACTGCACTCTAGCCTGAGCGACAGAGCAAGACTTCGTCTCAAAAAAAAAAAAAAAAAAAAAGTTCTAATTTTGTGTATAGATCTCATGGTGGTTACAATTTCCCATGAAACAGTTCTGGAGGCTGTAAGTCCAAGGCGTCAGCAGGGTTGGTTCCTTCTGAGGCTTTGCTTTTGGCTTGTGATTGTAGAAGGCTGCCTGGCTCATGTGTCTTCATACGGTCTTCCCTCTGTGTATGTCTGGGGCATCATTTCCTCTTAGGAGGACACCAGTTACACTGGATTGGAGCCCACTCTAATGAACTCAGGTAACCACTTTATTTTTTTATCTTTATGTTATGTTACGTTATTTATTTATTTATTTATTTATTTATTTATTTTGAGACAGGGCCTCACTCTGTCACTCAGGCTGGAGTGCAGTGGCACAATCATAGTTTACCGCAGCATCAACCTCTGGGCTCAAACAATCCTCCCACCTCAGCCCCCTAAAATAGCTGGGACTACAGGCATACCACCACACTGAGCTAATCTTTTTTAGAGAGACAGGGTCTTGCTATGTTGCCCAGGCTGGTCTCAAACTCCAGGGTTCAAGCAATCCTCCTGCCTTGGCCTCCCAAAGTGCTGGGATTGCAGGCATAAGCCACTAATTTTACCTCTTTAAAGAGGCTCTAATCCCAGCCTCACTTTTTCCCCTTTAAAGACCACATCTCCAAATATACTGAGATACTAAGGATTGGGGCCCCAATCTATGAATCTTGGGGAGGCTCACAATTCAATCCATAACTATATAATGTACATAAAGGTAGGCCTGCATATACTATACTGTGCACAGATAACTGAGCACCTTTGCCCTGTTACAAGGTTTTTTATAAAACCTGGGTATGATACATGTGGTTGCACTTCTAATCTAATTTTTACATACTCTTAATAGAAATGATTAGAGTGTGTACATTATAATTTAAAATTTGTATAAATAACACACACACACAGCACTAGAATAACTTCCCTCCAAAAAAACAGCTACTCCTTAATTCTGAACATTTTAAGACATCCAGAATCACTTTCCCTGAGCAATTATGATTTTACAAAATGCTGTCAAGACCATCACAAAGTTTTACTGCCCAGACAGAGCTAAATGCCTGAAGCTTTCAGCAGTGATTTGTTATTTACTCTGGAGGTAAGTTGCTAAGCAAGATTTATTCATTCAGAACAGAGCCACCGGTAACAGCACAATATGTATTTTACTGTGGGGGAGGGAATTTTTTTTAATCATTCCTCAAGAGAATTTGTTCTTTATAATCAGAAAAAATACATCTGCATGTAAGTTTTCATCCTTTTGTGAAATCGAGGGCACTGTTATACATTTGACAAACCAGTTTGGTTTCAACCATTCTTATTTGAATTTTAGATCTAAGAAACTTAGGAAATTTTCACAATTAAAACAGTGGAACAATTTCAAAGTCCATTAATAGAATCTGTTAGTTATCTGCTTTACCTACCTAGGGCTTTTATTTTCTGGGCATTGGCTTCTTTACACTACAGTAGCCTAACTCTCACACTCATACCATCTCAGAGAGACTTGGGATTCCTAACAAAAAGAAAACACGAATAATGCATATTTGCCAACTTTGGTTTTCAGAACCGATAACGAGTACTAGAGGCCAATTGCTGGCCTACTTCCGCCCCCTAGTGACCATAACATATTGTTGCTTTTTGCAAAAGGGAGGCTGGGGAGCTCAGACCAGCAATCAAAGTGGCTGCCCCTGTCCTGTCCCCACTTCAGCAACCTTTTCCCCAAGATATCCCAGGTCCTCTAGCTGCCCTTTCACCAGATACAGACAAGGGAGATGATGAATTGATTCACATTTTGGTGGCTTCAACTTAAACCTTTGCTTCTCCCCAGACTGCGTGCATTTGCACAAAAGCATTGAAGCAAGAAAGCAATGCTGTGTAACTCAAAAAGTAAGTCACGAATGCTGGAAATTTAGGCTTAAGGAGAAGGATTTTTCCCTAGTTGTTTGGGTTTTTGGCTTTCAGGGTTTTTTTGGGGGGGTGGTTTTGCTTGGGGTGGAATTTTTGCTTGTTTTTTTGGAGAGGTGTCTTTGAAGAGTCATACAATGCCTCCATCTTTTTTGGTAAATCACTGCCCCTGCTATGAACAGTCAGAGGGGTGGAAATCAGCAGAAGACCTAAGAAAATGGTTTTTTTCCCAGACTTCTCTCCTCTGTTTCGAACCACTCCCATCCCTGTATCCAGCTAGAAGGTGCAGCTCTGGGGTGGCCACCGCATCCAATGGGGCATTTCACCCTGCAGACACGGAGTGGGTGGAAACATGAGTGAGGAATGTTCTGGTCAGACTCCAACCACCCTCCCACAGCTGCTAACAGGACTCCCTGCTGCAATTCCTCAGTAGGTTAGAGAGTTTTTCGGCAGGTAGCCAATCTCCAAGATGGCTTTAGCTCAGGGGAGGCAGGGTTGAGTAAAGGGAGGTAGACAAGGAGGCAGGATCTGGGAAGTTTTACAGAGGCCCCAGGCAATGTTTCTGAACTTGGGTTTGGGCTGGTCATTAATCAAGCCCCTCCCAATGTTTAAATTAGCCACACAACCCCATCAAGAGTCATACCAGAGGGACACCCCTCCTGCCAGTGCCCAAGTCCTATCTAGACAGAACCATGAAGAAAATGGAAAGAATGCACAGAGAGTGAGGGCTCCGTTATGTTGCCAGTTAAACTTTCTGAGAAGCCACAGGAGCTCTTCAGCTTCCAACCCACCATCACCAACTCCCCCAGACACAGCATCTCTGGGGCAGCTGGTGGAGCATGGCGGGGGGCTGGGAGTCAAAGGTCTGCCTGTTGGGGCATAGTTTCAACTGTCTGTAGAAGAAGTGCAATATAGAGAGAGTCTGGTGTCAGGCAGACCTGAGTTTGAATCCCAACTCTGCTGCAGGCTCACTGTGCAAGCTTTGACAACTTCTACTCCATTCTTCAATCATCAGCACAGAGGCTTATGCCCTCAGGGATGCCATCTCTGACACCACAAGCTGGATCCGATCCATCCCCTGTTTACAAATCTTGTGATCCATTAAAATTTTCATTCATAACGTCTATCACCGTTTGTCATTTTATATTTTATGTATATGATGATGTGTCTACTTTCTTTTTTTTCCTTCCTGCATCCTAAGCTCAGAGAAAGCCAGGATCCATCTTTTTCATTCACCATTTTATCCCAGGGACTAGCACACAGAATATACTTAATAGAGATTTAAGAAATTAATGAATTACACTGAGATTTTACTGTCTATAAAATAGAATGTAGGTCTGTTGTGAAATTAATGAAAGAATACATATATTAAAAAAAAAATCCTCCCTGTGTCTGATACAGAGTAGTTGCTCAAAAGGGGGTGGTTTCTTTGCCGCTGTCTCTTTGGGGACATCCCACAGGAGAACAGTTGTCCCTGACCTCCAGAGGTACTACTGAGCAGTGAAATTAACCAAAACAGAAAACCAGGGACCTGAATAATCCACAAATTCCATCACAAGTCCCTGAATAATCAAAACTAGTTGGCATATTACAATTAATCACCTCTCCTCTCTAGCTGTCCCTTGATGGCAGGAAAAGTTATCTCCAGCTTCACTTTCTTTTCCATCCCAGATAGAGAGTAGCCAGAGGGACTGTAAATCCATTCCTAACATTTTCAGTTGTTTGAGTTATGTTCTACCAGAATTAAGAAGGTGACTTTAAAAACATGAAGGAGAAATAAAGGTTGCACTTCCCAGAGCAAAGTACAGGTGGAAAATGGAACTGAACTTTCAATATGAGCCTGCAGTGGAGGAAAGAGTCCTAAGAATATTTTTACAGAATACTTGCATTATGGGTAATTTTTTTAAATCCAAGGTTCAACTTGAATGACACTGAGGCATAAGTCTACCACTTAATGACATTTATAACTCTGTAACAATATATTTTGTATAAATTACTGCTGAGGCTTAACATTTCTGATTATGATATACAGCATAAAGTGATGTCATAAAGGCGAAGTTTGTAAGTTACGATCTGTCCTGTTGCTTTAAATAAGAGGATTTCAGAGACAATTGCCTTGATGAATATAAACTCAAATGAACCTTGAATCTCTTCAATTATTCTTATTTAGTATTCATTTTCCTTTGAACTTTCATTTAACTCAAAGCACAATGGTTCCATTATAAATCAAATGCAAGCTTGTCTTTCCTGCAATAACAAGTATGTTTTAAATAATGAAGCAACACCTATGATCATAAAAGATAATGTTTCAATGCACCAAAACACAAAAGGTAAAGAGATTTATTATCTGGGTTCAGTGACGGGGAGTTGAATATTTTTGTAGCAACAGACATCTCTATTCCAGACAACACTTTTTGTTTGACTTTTTTGTGTACTTCCTTTCTCAGAAGACTGGGCTGCCTTATTACTAATGACAGAAATCCAGGAGTCAACACGCAATGCTTTTGGTGGTTGAGAAGCTCAAATCTCTCCTTGCTTAGTTTCCCCAGTACACTAATGGGTATGAAATCTCTGAACTTCCCCGGGCGTTTTTTCTACTATGAAACGGTTAGGTTAAATCATCCGAAATTCATCCCAAGCTCTAAAGACTATGACTCTGTATGCCTTTTCTTTTGCACAGAATTATGGTGAGGAACAACCAAGTTAATGGAAGCAAACATACTTTAAAAGGCATAAACGTGCTATACATAGCACTTGATGGTTTTCACTCTGCATTTTGTAAATACCTTTACACATCTATTACGTGAATTGTGCTATCCAAACTATGCTAGAAAAACCTTGGAGCTTCTCCAAGCCATTACAGATAAAAGAATATTATAAACAAGATCTTCTAGAGTTCCCATAATAAATTCTCTTGAATGAGATCTAAGTCCCGCATAATAGGTCGAGTAGCCAAACCACCCCAAACAAGAGCCTGCTTCCCCATGGAAAATCTCATCAGCAGACAGGACACCGAACTAAACAGGTAGGCTGAGCAGCAGGAAGGCTCTCTTCCTGTTATCTCTTTATACATTCCATCTTCAAAGAATTTTGACCTGTCTTCAATACACCCTTGGGTGTAGGATTTACATTTTTAATACTGGCATTTATGACGTGGCGCTTTCTCCTGGTTAATTGGTATCAGAGCAAAATGTTTGCCTCTCTCCTGAAATAAATCTCTTCAAGAGCTTCAATCACACATTCTTTTGTTCTATCCCTCATTTGAAACGGGTTCTATAAAGCCGCCAGACCACGCTACATAATCTTTCGCCTCTCACGTTTTTAAATCTGGGGGTTTATGCTTTAATGGCTTTGATGTGCTTACTATTCAGCCTGTTACTTAAGCCACGTTCTTCCCCATCCAACACTCAGCTCTCCCTCAGCCTTGCAGCCTGTACCCTCTGAGGCTGAAAGGATTTATTTATCATTCAGAACGTTGCCATAATTTTGGAAACATATGTTTCGAAATTACATTCCAATATCTCATACTATGTTCTTTGTCTTGCATCTGTTCTATAAAAACAAACAAAACACACATAATTATATTCCAATGGCTGCAAAGTCTTCATTTTCCACAAGAGTTGGTTCTTCCATAAACAGTAAGAGACACAAAAAAAGGCACTTACACACCCCTTCAATGTCATCTGAAATCACATTCTTGTGTTAATTAGAGCTAACCACTGATAAGAACTAACTTCTACATCATAACTGTGTGAAACTTTAATTGACTCCTTTCCAAATTCATTTCAATTTTACAGGATAATCTCTACTGAAAATCAGCTATTGTTGAAAACTCAAAATCTCAACATAATAGTCAACTTTGCATGGACAATGACTCAGTAATCTTTTATTCACCTAGGGTATGACTTACATTAAATAAATATACTTTCAAAAATCTACTTCTCTCTCTCTGTAATATCCTCGTGGAAAAACAATGAGTCAATGCAAAATTTAAAAAAAAAAAAGACTAGAAAATAAAGAAAAATAAACCTGAATGAAACAAGTAATTGACTTATCTATATATATATATTTCATATAACTATCTAAAATGTTTGTTATATTTCATATAATATAGACTATGTTCTTTGTCTTGCATCTGCTCAAAACTCTTACCCACCACCACACAAACATCCTTCCCCCCTCCTTCTCCTCCCTCTCCCTCTCTCTCACAGACACACACACACTCACACACACACACACACACACACACACACCATTTAAACATAACGCAATCATTTTACATCCACTATGTTGTTCTAGAATGTCTGATGTCAAAATAGGACAAAATTAGATCAATTGGCATTGAAAAAGCTCCTCAAAACTAAGAGCTACTATTTATCCTTTTAAAAATAAAATTTCACCACTAAAATAAGTTTATTCTCCTTGTGATTCTGCCGTTGTTACCAGGCTCCTTTTATTCTTAGGATTTTGGAACTGATAAGAGAGGTAAGCCTGATATCTGCGGTAATGTACTGGTAAATATTTAACAACGAGCTCCAAGTGAGGGAACAAAACTCTGATGTGTAGCATTTGTCAGTTTCTATAATGTAAATACCTTTATCGTGGCCACTTTCAAGCTACCAAACGGATGTTGCTGAATGATGGAGTTGGAAATATCTGTGCACAATTGGCTCCTCCAAGGTGGTACAAGCCGGTTCTACCACATCACTGGATGCCTAGGACTCATCTCAGAGATTTTTAAATGTTCCAGCACCTTTGACAAGTGGCAGCAGTTCTACAGGCACTCTAGTTCATAGAGTTCTTAAGGTTTGCTCTCAACCATCGGTTTCTAGACTGTTTTCAGACATTCCTGTCAACTTCTTGGACTAAAAGTCACTTTCTAGGATCATGGGTGGAGAGGCCAATACTAGTTCCTGTGTTCAGTCAATATACAACATAATCCATACAAATACTGGCCTCCATGTGATCTAGTCTCAAAGAGGTGTTCAAAGAAAACATGTATAACATTCCAGAAGCTTTGAAAAGCAGTATCAGTCTTGGGGTTTTCTTATAAAGTTTATGCAAGTGTTTTACCCTGAAATCTTCCCAATCAACAACCCTCCTTAGACATTCTCTTTCTGTCTCCAAAGTTTTGTAGTTATATTAATAGCTAAACACACACACAGTCTCTCCCACATTCCCTCTCACTACCTCCCATTCATATACACATGCACACATGCACACACACACCCACACATACACACACACACCCTATATCACCATTCTGCTCCTGCATTCAATTCACACAACTTTATGTCAACACCACACTGTCTATCCATGACTGCCCTCATCATGCACAGTACCTAGGAAACATAGTTCTGACTTTTTCTCCAATTCTAATGAGTGATGTTCTCTATTCCATTAGAGTAGCGGAAGGTATTTGTGAATCTGACTTTTGCAGCACCTCAATAATACTAGGGAACACTTATCAAGTTCCCATGCTATCCCAGGCACTAAGCTAAGCTCTGTAAGTACAGACTCATTTAAATCATGAAGCCAGGACTCAAACTAAGCAGAGTGGCACAAGAGCCCATTATTCTTAACCACCATGCTTGGCTGAGTCTCAGGTCCAGCAGAACAAAAGCCACCGTGGGACCTTAACCACATTAAATGTTTTGTATCTCAGTGTCCTCATATATAAAATGAGACTAATAATAATGCCTATCTTACAGGGTTTGGAGGAGAATTAAATGAGTTAACATACGTAAAGTCCTTAGAACAGTAGCTGGCACATAAAAAAATTGGTTAGCCAAGTGTCCGCTAGTGTTAACTAGTGCAAATCCAATCCTCACAGCATATGGAATCCCATGACTTTTCATAGAGTCTTCTGATAGTGTCCCCTGGGTTGGCAATTTTTTTCCGTAAAGGGTCAGATAAATATTTTAGGCTTTGCAAGCCACAAACAGTTCTCTGTCACATTTTTTTTTTATTTTTTAAGAGACAGGGTCTCGCTATGTTGCCTAGGCTGGAGTGCAGTGGCTATTCACAGGTGCGATCCCACCACTGATCAGCACGGGAGTCTTGACCTGCTCCGTTTCCGACCTGGGCCAGTTCACCCCTCCTTAGGCAACCTGGTGGTCCCCCGCTCCCAGGAGGTCACCATATTGATGCTGAACTTTGTGTGGACACCCGATCAGCATAGCACACTACAGCCCAGAACTCCTGGGCTCAAGCAATCCTCCCACCTCAGCCTCCCGAGTAGCTGGGACTACAGGCACGTGCCACCGCACCCAGCTCTGTCACATAATTTTCTTAGTTTTTGTTTTTTGTGTCTTTAAAAATGTAAAAACCATTCTTAACCTGTGGACTAAAACAGACCACAGAAGAGTTGGCCCACAGGCCATAGTTTGCTAGCCCCCATGCTAGACGGAGAAAGAGACCCCCATTTTAAAATGCCATATGTTTTTAAAGAGGCAGCATGTACCATGTCTGGACACAAAGGTGGCAAGAAGTAGCCCCTGAAACAGCACAAGGAACAGGCCAAGGAGATGGACAAGGAAGATGGGGCTTGCAAGCAGAAACAAAGAGGCTGAAGGGGCCCAGGACACAGGTGGAATTAAGAAATCTGGTAAAAAATTAGTATACCCATCATGGAAAACAGTATGGATATTCCTCAAATAATTAAAACTAGAACTACCATATGAACCAGCCATTCCACTACTGGGTATATATCCAAAGGAAATGAAATCAGTATGTTGGAAAGATACCTGCACTCTCATTTTATTGCAGAACTCGCAATAGCTAACATATGAAACCAACCAACTGTTCCATCAATGGATGCATGGACAAGGAAAATGTGGCATATACACACAATGGAATATTATTCAGCCATAGAAAAGAATGAAATTCTGTCATTTTCAGCAGAATGTTGAAATAGAGGACATCATGTTAAGTGAAATAAGACAGGCACAGAAAGGTAAACACTGTATGATCTCACTCATGTGGACTCTGAAAAAAAATATTTGATATCATAGAAGCAGAGAATAGAACAATGGTTATGACTGGGAAGGGGAGGGGAGAAGGGAGATGGGGAGAGGTTAGTCAATGGGTACAAGGTAACAGAAAGGTGGGATAAGTTCTGATGCTCTATTGCACACTAGGATGACCATGGTTAACAGTAAGGTATTACATATTTTAAAATAGCTAGAAGGCCAGTAACAGTGGCTCACGCCTATAATCCCAGCATTTTGGAGGCCAAGGCAGGAGGATCACTTAAGCCCAAGAGTTTGAGACCAGCCTGGGCAACATAGAGAAACTCTATCTCTACAAAAAATTTTAAAAATTAGCCAAGTGTGGTGGCACACACCTGTGGTCCCAGCTGCTTAGGAGGTTAAGGTAAGATCGCTTGATTCCAAGAGGTCAAGGCTGCAGTGAGCTGTGACTGTGCCACTGCACTCTAGCCTGAGCCACAGAACAAGACCTTGTCTCAAAAAAAAAAAAAAAAAAACGGAAAAAAAAAAGAAAGCAAAGAAAAGAAAATAGACGCAAGGATTTTAAATGTTCTTACCACAAAGAAATTACAAATGTGGCCGGGTGCAGTGGCTCATGCCTGTAATTTCAGCGCTTTGGGAGGCTGAGGTGGGTGGATCACCTGAGGTCAGGAGTTCCAGATCAGCCTGGCTAACATGGTAAAACCCTGTTTCTACTAAAAACACAAAAGATTAGCTGGGTGTGGTGGCGTATGCCTGTAATCCCAGCTACTCAGGAGGCTGAGGCAGGAGAATCACTTGAACCCACAAGGCAGAAGTTGCAGTGAGCAAAAGTTGTACCATCGCACTCCACTGTGAGCAATAAAAGTGAAGCTCTGTCTCAAAAAAAAAAAGAAAAAGAAAAATTTTAAATGATGTATGAGGTGATCATTTGTTAAATTCCTTACACACATGGGTCTGTCAACTGAGGGCTCTACTTTGTTACTATGTTCTATTTGTATTTTGCCAAATAAGACTTAGTCTTAATATCTTAATACAGGTCAGGTGCAGTGACTCACACCTGTAATCCCAGCAGCTGGGGAGGCTGATGGGGTACGGGAGGCAGATCACTTGAGGTCAGCAGTTGGAGTGGAGGCCTTTAATTACCACTTTCATGTTTTGGTGACTATGGTTTATTTAAAGTTTTCTATTTCTTCTTTTACCAATATAGGCATTTAATCATGTTCTCTAAATATTTTCATTTCATATAAGGCTTCCAAATTCAGTAGGATGAAGTTATTCATAATTTAGTTATCTTACCAGTTTTATCGTATAGCTGTTTCCCTCTTTTCCATCTTGTATCTTGTTTATTAATCTTCTTGCTGATTAGTCTTTATTGATTCACATTTTCATTAACTATGAAATTTTAATAAGATAGTTCCTGCTGTTTATATTTCCAAAAGGAAAAACAAGTTTTTTGTTGTCAGTTTGTGTATTGTTTGGATTTGTTTGTTCATTTTTCATTGATTCTCATCCTTATGTTTATTATTTCTTTCCTTCTTGTTTACTTTGATTTGTTCGTTATTCTCTTCAAACCTTATGGGTAGAATTCTTAACTCACTTGATACTAATTTTTTTATTTCCTAAAAAAAGCAATAAATTCTTCTTGACAACTGTTTTAGCTATGTACTGCTTATTTGGGTAGGAAGGATTCTTACTGTCATTTAGCATTAATTATAAGTTATTTATTTTTACTAATTTCTCTTATACTCATCAGGAATTGAACAAGTAAGCTCTCTTTTAGTTGAAGAGTTTCTTAGTAATATTCAGTTTCCAGACATGTGAGATTTTTCATCTTTTAATTTTATTCAGATGGGATTTTTCTAGATAATTTTTAGTCTTCTAGTGTTATGTTCAAAGAACATAATCTGCATAATTATCATTCCTCGGAATTTATTGAGGCTTCCTTTGCAGCCTGGTATGTGGCCAGTTTTTACAAATGTTTCTTGCATGCTCCAAAAGAAAGTGTATTTTCTATTGCTGGGCATAGTGTTCTACATAATTCTAATAGCATGAGCTTGTTGTTACATTAGTCAAATTATCTATGCCTCTGCTTACTTTGTTTTATTTGAGTTATCAGTTTCTAACCCTGGTATATTCAAATAACTATAATTGTTGATTTATTAATGTCTTTTAAAAAGAATATTTTGTAGAATAACAACAGAAGTAACAGAGAACAGTTTGTCAGATCCCCTCAAATCACAGGGATTTCATACTAGGAAATGAATGAAAATTCAAGGCCTAAATTCAATCTTGGTTTGGACTGCTGCCCCCAAGTAGCAACGTAAGTCTTGGCTACTTCATCTGCCAAAGGGAAACCTGTAAGTCTATGTGAAGGTAAGGTTAACCTTGATGTGCCCTTCAGGAGCTTCTGCCTCCAAGATCTGAATCTAAATTGGGGATGGGCACAAACCCCATCTTTGCACCAGTGGCAGATATCACCAATCAATTACTCACTCTTTAGGTAGCCCTCAAGAAGTCAGAATGAGCTTTTTTGGCAACCTTCATATCAACAGCAAATAGATGCCACCCTGGCTTTTTTTTTTTTTTTTTTTTTTGAGATGGTGTCTCGCTCTGTCACCCAGGCTAGAGTGTAATGGTGCTATCTTGGCTTCCTGCAACCTCCACCTCCCAGGTTCAAGCAATTCTCCTGTCTCAGCCTCCTGAGTAGCTGAAATTACAGGTATACACTACCACACCTCGATAATTTTTGTATTTTTAGTAGAGACAGGGTTTCACCATGTTGGTCATGCTGATCTCAAACTCCTGACCTCAAGTGATCCACCCACCTCTGCCTCCCAAAGTGCTGGGATTACAGGCGTGAGCCACTGTGCTCAGCCAACCCTGACTTTTGAGACTTAAGCCATATCGAAGAAACTGAGGACTGACTCTGAATCTGCAAAGTCAACCCAATGGCTCAACATTGCTTTCTGACTGGCTCCAAAGCTCTCGATACAAGGATCACTCTATGCCCAAACTCCTCCAGTAACATGAAAACACCCAGCATGTGAACAAGGCACCTACTTATTTTATGAGAATTCTCAAAGTATTTCCATTCTCCTCCGTCTAAATGAGATTAATTTTCCTGACCAAAAAGAACCAATGTGAATGCCCACTCCACAACTGGGAGTCTTCTACATAACTTGGATGTTGAGAACTTAAATACACCATGGTGAGCTACAGGCTCTTCTTGCGGATATAACTATGCTCTTGGTTTAAGCAGGTGTACCAGTCAGGGATGTTGGCCATAGGCAACAGAAATGGCTCTGCCTGGACTGAGAAAAAAATGCTTTACTGAGAAGCTAATGGGCAGCTTACATACTCCAGAATGGCTGGAGAAAGAGGTTCAGGGAATGATCGGGCACCAGAGAAAGCTGGGCCCAGGAACCACGGCCAAAGATTCCCTACAGGCGCATTTTGAAGAGTTCACCTGAGCCTGTGTCGCCACTGCAAGTGCCTTCATTGCTGGCACAGCCCCTGAAAACCTGATGTCACTGCCATTGCATCTGCTGCCAACACCCTAGCGGGGCCAACCCCACTTCTTGGCTTCACCAACTCTCTATTCAGAGCCTCAGGCAGGGTCTTGCCATTGCCAGAGCGCCAGCATTTGCCTGCATCCTAGACACCCAGGGGCTCAGGAGGGCAGGTATTGATTGGCCTTCTAGGCTTCTCTGTTAGCTCTGCTCACCCTAAGAATCACATGGTGGGAAGTTTCTCAAATGTAGGAAGGGGATTCCCATGCAGTGCAGACCTAAAAAGACAAAACCCACTAATCTGGTGAGGGTGGAGTGCTGAATCGGCTCCTCAGCATCCTTCTGACAGGGTACAGGTCCCAGAATAATTTGAAGCCAACTTGGACCTTATTTTCATCTGAAAGATAGAGGATAATATCACTCAACACATGTGTTTGAAATAAGGTGGAAGTGAAATGAAGTATGTGTGGGTGATTTGTAAATTATACAGTGTTATGTGGATGTTAGTGATTCCACTCACTCTGTTGTTCTTCCTGCAAATTTCTCATGCTTCATCTGGTGCTGGTCCATCACATAAATTTCACCTTCAGCCTCTCAGCAGTCTTGCATCTTACTTCACAGAGTCAAGAGAACTTACACGAAAGAAACTCTACCAGCTTCCCACCACCAATTGACAGATCCATCTGCATCTACTTCATCCTCTCCGCCTTCACTGCTGTTTCCATGGAGATACCCCCACTCCCTATCCACAGCCAATCTTGCCTTAGGTAACTGTCTCCCACCCTTTCCTGCCTTCTCCAGAACCTGCCATTATCAGTCACCCTCTCTGTGTCCTGTATCTGACTATTTCTTTGTCTCTACTAGATCCTTCAATCCTGCTCTCTCATGTTATCCTTCCTACCTGACCCCAGACCCTCATTTCCCATGAGTTACCACCCACTCTTACTTCTTTCCTTCACAAACATCTCCTGAGTTGCCTGCACTCACTCTCTCCTCTTCCTCATCTCCCGTTCACTCCTCAGCCTGTTCCAGCCCAACTCCCACACTTAGGTGGAAGTTCACCAAGCCTGACTTTGCCAAGTCCAAGTTGCCCCTCACTGATCTGTCTGTGGCTTTTGACGCAATGACCCACTGATCCCTTCTTCTAGAGATGGCCCCTTCCTCGGCATCCAGAACACTGTCCTGTCTCTATTTGAATGCTCCTTGCAATCATCTCAGCCAGCTCCTGATCCTCAGAACAGCCTTTAAAGGGTGACTCCTTCTTCCCCTTCGTGCCTCCCACATACACATCATTCATCCCTAAATTCTATTTATTCCACCTCCCAAATATTTCTCTAATCTGTGCACTTCTACCCACAAGTGCAGGACTGTAAAATCCCCCTATCTGGTCTTTCCACATCCACTTTGACCTTCTGAACCATTCTCCACCCAGCAACCAGAGTAAGCTTTTTAAAATATAAAAATGACCAAGTTGTTTCTTTGCTTAAAACCCTTCAATGACTTAAAATTCTTCAAATTCTTATCAGGGACTTCCAGGAGCTACATGTCTCAACCCTGGCCGACCTCTTCCCATTCCTCACTCTTTTCCCCTGGTTTGCCTGCATTCAGCTGGTTGCCCAGAGTTTTCCTCCAATAGCCCAAGCTCCTGCTCACCCCAGGGCCATTCCTCTTCCTGAAGCCAGAGCCTCCCTTGTACTGTACCAGCTGTGCACTGCATGAATCCGGGGAGCACCATTTGCCTCACTGGCATCACAGATGCAAAGTTACTACAATGATTTGGCAATAAACTGGCTTAAAGAGGTGCGTTTTTCAGCCAGGCATGGTGGCTCATGCCTGTAATCCCAGCACTTTGGGAGGCAGAGCCAGGTGGATCACCTGAGGTCGGGAATTTGAGACCTGACTGTTCAACGTGGAGAACTCCTGTCTCTACTAAAAATACAAAATTAGCCAGGCGTAGTGGCACACATCTCTAATCCCAGCTACTTGGGAGGCTGAGGCAGGAAAATTTCTTGAATCCAGGAGGCGGAGGTTGTGGTGAGCCAAGATTGCGCCATTGCACTCCAGCCTGGGTAACGATATCAAAACTCCAACAAAAAAAAAAAAAAAAAAAAAAAAAAAAGAGGTGCATTTTTTTAATTACCAAAGAGTCTTTGCACCAGCTGGCACCAGGGCTGTGTAAACACCCTTCCCTGCCCATCTTTTGGATCTCTTAAGTGTCATATGAAGGGAGAAACTTTCCTGACCCTCCAAACTAGGTCAGGTCTCCCTGAAATCATGACCCCTCCACACTTTGCCTTTACGTTACTTACCATAATTATAGTTATACACATTTGGGTAACTATTCATAATGTATCTGTCATCCTGATGGACTATAAGTCCCCAAGGAATTGTGACAGTTTCTGGGATGCTCTACCCTATGTCACCCTGAGTCCACCAAGGAAGGCATACTCAACTGAGAAGTGACATGTGGATAAATGAATGAATCAACCGCATGGGTTTCTGTTCTGGGTAAACAGCTCTCCTCTGATGTCTGAATATATCTAAGGCCCTGTTCAGCAACTGTCTAAGTTTCCATGCTTCTAAGCCACAGGATAGAGGTCCAGTCGGTCAGTTTTCCACACACAAGAAATGAAGTTCCTCAGGACTATAACGCCATGTTGTTCTGTTATCATTGGGGTTGCCATTTCTTTTTTTAAATATGATTATTTTTATTTTTTTGAAACAGAGTCTCACTGTGTCACCAGGCACCAGGCTGGAGTGCAGTGGTGCGATCTCGGCTCACTGCAACCTCCGCCAACTGGGTTCAAGCAATTCTTCTGCCTCAGCCTCCCAAGTAGCTGGGACTACGGGCACACGCCACCACACCCAGCTAATTTTTGTATTTTTTAGTAGAGACAGGGTTTCACCACGTTGGCTAGGATGACCTTGATCTCTTGACCTCATGATCCGCCCGCCTCGGCCTCCCAAAGTGCTGGGATTGCAGGCGTGAGCCACCGCGCCCGGCCGGGGTTGTCATTTCTTTACTTATTTCTTTTTTTTTTTTTTCAGAGATGGGATCTCACTATGTTGCCCATGCTGGATTTGAACTCCTGGGGCTCAAGCTATCCTCCCACCTCAGCCTTCCAAGTAGTGGGACTACGGGTGCAAACCACCATGCACCAGCTGGAGGCATACTTCAAACAAGCTAACCCACAGCCTATGAGCCTGCCTAAACTCTCCCTGCTGGCTAGAAAACAAGAATAACCCTCAACCCAGAGCATGTAGGCAACCAGGACCTCACCCACGACCCCATCCTGGAGGCCAGCTCTCTAGCCTATGCTCTTTCAGGCCAGGAGCCTGAGCCTGTGCCCTCTAAGAGCTACTGATCCACAGGCTACGAGAGTATTTGTCCTACATTTCTTATCCCTTCCCAAAAAGCAGCACCACTGAGTAACAATTACAGATTGCCTACTGTGTGCCTGCCTTTGTGCAAAGCAATACAAACCATAATCTTTGCCCTAAACAAGTACAGTCTCCAGCTGTGAAGAAAAGAGTACATGTGAACAGAGAAGGAACTCTGAGCAGTGATTTGGAATATCCCAGCCTCAGCCTCAGCACTAAGCCCATCTGAAAGTTATGGAGGAAAGTGTTTCAATGTGAGGGCAGCACTTTGGGAGGTCGAGGCAGGAGAATCTCGAGCCCAGGAGTGCAAGATCAGCATGGGCAATATACTCAGACCTGTTCTCTACAAAATAAAATATTTAAAAATTGCTGGGCATAGTGGCACATGCTTATAGTCCCAGCTACTTGGGAGGCCGAGGCAGGAGGATTGCTTGAGCCCAGGAGTTCAAGGCTACAGTGAGCTATGATTGCACCACTCCAGCCCAGGTGACAAAGTGAGACCCTTTCTCTAAAGAAAAAAAAAATTGTGAAAGGAGAGGTCCTAGCCAGAAACCTGGAACTCTACTCCCCTCTGCTGTTTTCTTGCAGACTAAACAGAGATCTGGCCTTGCAACCAAAGAGGGAAACAGAAATACAGAACAAATAAATAGGAAGGGAAGAACAGGGCAGAAGGGCAAAGAAGGGAGAACAAGTAAGGTGCAACAGTGAAATCAAAGCTATTAATACAGGGTGTGTCTGATTATGACAACTAATATCTGTGTAGTTTTTCACACAGCACTTACACAGGGACTAGCTCTCTGGATTCCCCCAGTATCCCTGAGAAGTACATCACCCCACCTTTACAGATGTGAAGACTGCGGCCCCAAAGACTGTGAGGTACCCAGTCTTCCATGGCTGGCAAGTGACAGAACTAGGACCTGAAACCCTGGCCTCTGACTCCATCACAGTCCTCACTCTTCTAAACTCCTTTCCTCCAGAAACAGCAAGTGTATCGGATAGATAAAGGAGAAGTGGCTCCCAATTATTCTCCCCACCTCTGCAAAGTCTCCTCTCTCCTGCCCCACTCACCTCCTCCCCACCCCAACCCTATGCACAGGAAACTACAGGTCACCTTATGGCTTCCTAAAGAACATGCTAGTGTTTATTTGCTGACAACCTTGGCAGGGCCTCTGTGCTGCCAAACATCCTGACCTGGGATCCAAAGGGTCAGCATGGGGAGGAGATGAGGCTTAGGCCATCCTCCTCCTCCCCTGGGACAGATCATTACCTGCAGGCACAGGTCTGGTAGATCTTGGGAAGAAGTCAAAGACCTTACAATGGGATGTGATGATCTATCAAGATAATAAAAATAACAGCAACAACAACAGTTAACACTTCTTGAGTGTTTTCTACCCACCACCACCATAAGAAGAGTTTTCAATGGCTTTGAATTGTGTTCAAGCCTCATGACTACTTAGGTATGTTCTAGTCTTCCATGAGAAACTGAGGCTCAGGTAAACTGTGCCACACAACAGCAGGGGTCAGAGCCAGGACTCAAACCAGTCGAAGACTCCAGAGGCCAAACTCTTAACCACTGTAAGTACTGCCTCTTTGCTTTATGAATACCCCAGGAGGGGCAGCAGGGTGGTATAAACCCCAAACCACAGATACAATTAATATCTATCAACATCTGGAGTGCCAAGAAAGGTTTCAAAGTGGAAATAAGACTGATGTGGACCTGTAAAAAAAAAAAAAGGAAGAAGACAGATGAGGGGCCCAGGGTCACACATAAGAGAAAGATCAGGAGCTAAGGTGAGATGGGCTCTGGCAGGGCTTACACAGGGAAAGAGGGGAGATTGGAAGCGGCCCAAATGGTGCCATGGAAGTTGCTGCCATTGATGACTCATCCTTCAGACTAACAAATTTGGCACCAGAAACAGAAGAACGGGCAGCAAAGGAGAACACAGGAAAGGAAATCATAGTCACCAGGTGAGTTTCAAAAGTACCTAGTAGGAAGGTGAGAATTTTTCCCGTAATCTGATTATATGGTCCTTGGGGACATCTGGGGCAGTTTCCACCCTCAGAGTAGCTTCTTCCAAATAGTCCCAGTCACCACCCTTAGAACCAAGCAGGTGTGTGCTCTTGAAACTTAGGAAGGCCTCCAGCTATAAATAAAGGGAAAAAGATCCAGGAAAAGTGAGCCAATGGCAGGGGCAGGGAAGGCATTTGCACTCAATTTGGGATGTCCCCACTGCATTGGATCCTCTCTGTTGTGGAAACAATCCATGCCCCTGTGTCATGCAATTTTCAGTCTTATCTAATTCCAGCCATATCTACACATCACAAAGTAGCACAGCGAGCTACCCACAGTCCATCCAATTTGCTTACTATGAACCTCCAACAAGGTAGCCAGGCTCCCAGGGGACAGGGGACTTCCTGTCAAGCCAGTTGGGTGCTCTGTCCATCAGTCTCAAGCCTAGGAATAGAAATGCACTTGTAAATCCTTGTCAATGCAACCAGTGCATTCAGACTCTCCACTGTAGCCACATAACCTGTGTCCTCTGCATCACCGACTCACTAGAACACGGCTTCCTAATCTTACCTGAGCCCCTGCAGCCACTGAGAAACAAACAAAACAAAACCAGAGAGAGCCTGTCTCTCCAAAAGTTAACATTATTACTGGTGAGGAGAAAGGTTGGACATTTGGTCAAATTCCTCTAAGGTTTTGTAGTTCCCCATTATTAAGAAGTCCTGCTTCAGGAGCACCATGTTAACTGGTTCGAAGCTTATATGTATATATATATATATATATATATATATATATATATATATATATGTGTGTGTGTGTGTGTGTGTGTGTGTGTGTGTGTGTATGTAAACACCTCACACGAAAAACCATATCCATATATCTGTCAATGGACACAAGGTTGTTTCCTTAACTTGGCTATTGTGAATGCTGCTGCAATGAACATAAAAGCACAGATCTCTTTATGTGGTACTGATTTCATTTCCTTTGGATATACATAAACCCAGAAGAGGGATTGCTG